>CAUYPK010052835.1:0-12986 GCA_963574355.1 Loris lydekkerianus | reverse complement strand
CCAAGTAGTTGGGACTACAGGCACCCACCACAATGCCCAGCTATTTTTTGGTTGCAGTTGTCGTTTGGCAGGCCTGGGCTGGATTCTAACTCGCCAGCTCTGGTCTATGTGGCTGGCGCCCTAGCAGCTGAGCCACAGGCACTGAGCCCTGAACTAAGATCTTGATAGAATAAATTTTCCAGTAGGTGCTGGTTTGTGAGTCACCTTTCCACATCCTTCTGGGAGTTAATCCAGTCTTTCTGACCAAGTTATCTTTGAGAAAAGCTTGTCTATTTTATCTCCTTTGGGTGGTGAGGTGCCAAGAGGAGAATGCAGAGTACTTTCTGTAAGTAATATACTTGCTCCTGAATCACAGTTTTTAAAAACACCAATTGGCTAGAAATAAAATGGCTGTGAGAAATAGGGATAAAATATCAACTAAGAGCCCAAGTGGGAGAGAAGTTCTGGTGTTTCACTGTAGCTGTGTGATTATGTGCAAAGCATTTAACCTCTTTGAGTCCTGGTTTTCTTATCTACAAAACAAAGAGTTTGGTGAAAACAATAGCCAGGATAACTCCCATCTCCCACAGCTTTATGAAAATTCAATGGTGCATCTAGGAATTAGAATGAAAAAGCCCACTGCTCTTTGTTCTGGAACCACCTATACCTTATTTTTTCCTGTCAAGGGAGGAATGAATCAGTGAGTCATCTAAATATATAACCCAGGATCAATGATACTTTTTCCAAAAAGAAAGCCCTCAGAGTCTGTATGAAATAATCAATGTTAGCCCTAGAATGGTGACTTTCTAACTCTTTTCTTCCTTTTAAGAAATTTTAGCAGTGGAACCCTTTCTCCAGATGAACTCTGACATAAAAGCCCAGCCTATGAAACATCACGCACTACCGATACACATGGAATTGTTGTTGCTGAATTGGTGATGGAGGAGGTGGGGCAAAAAGTGCTTCCCATCCTCCCCACCACCCTAAACAATCTTCAGGGTTCCTTGTCACACTGTTAGCAACCCTCTGCTTTGGAATATAGTTTGTGTGCCTTTATAGAAATGACAAATTTGAGGTCCTCTTATTTTATTATTTTCAAAGTCAAAATTCTGAATGTTTTGTGGGGCCACTATTTGAGTGTTCAGTGGAGAAATAGTCTCTTAGCTTTGATGTTATTGAGTAATTTGAAAAAAAATTAAAGCATTAAGGGCGGCGCCTGTGGCTCAAAGGAGTAGGGTGCCAGCCTCATTTGCCGGAGGTGGTGGGTTCAAACCCAGCCCTGGCCAAAAAAATAAAAAAAATAAAAATAAAGCATTAAGAGTTTTTGAAAAGAAGGTCTATTTTAAGATTTCAGTAAAAGTGTTCCCAGGGGCTTGGAGCAATCACAACTAACAAATTGAAATGAAGGTAAAGAAGGAAAAAAATGCTCCCTGACTAAAATAAAACGGGTGACATCATCATTACTCTTCTACATTTCATTCCAGTGTTTGAGCCTTATGTAAACATTAAAAATCATGCTGATTATAAGATTAGAGAAGTTTATGCTAATTATAAGCAAATGACACTGCTCCAGGCTTATGTGACCTACTGTGAAGGCTATTCCTGGGGATAACTGAACTCAGCTGCTAGAACAGTTATGAGAAACTTAAAGAAAAAATCCTAATGGCTTAGAAACATATTTTGCCACTGAATTTACCTTTCCTTTTCAGTATTCTTGCTCGAGGGTCCCTGTGGTTTGGCGTAGGTCACAGTAATGTAGAATAAAGCGCAGAGGCTGGCTTGCTGCTGCCTGGAGTAAAGAGCCGCTGCTCAGGAGCTAAGCCCAAGCCAAGCAAAACCCAGAGCAGCTGCCAAGAGAGACAGGACGCGTCCAGATCGCCAAACCAGGCCGGTGGCTGCTGAAGGTTTCAAGGAAACACAGACCAGAGCCTTTTACACCTGAGGGATAACTGTAGGAAGACGGCATGAAGACCTGTCTGGAATGGTACAGAGTACATTCCAGAGGGGTACAGAGTCGCAGATCACAGGGCTGAACTCCTAGAGACGCCACACATGGTATCACTCTGGGCTACAGAACATAACCTTCACTGGGAGCTCCTCAAACTGGCTCCTCGTCATGCAGCATTTTCTATTTTCTGAGCAAATTAAATCCACTTATTAGTTATTCCTAGCCCGTACCCTCTTTCACAAATGAGAAAATGAAAGTCCTGAGTTGAATATGATCAGATAATACAAAGATACAGGACAGAAAGCATGGTGTACATGCATCCAGTGTTTTCGAGAAGAAACCGGAAGATCCACCCACAGCGGATGGCACAGAAGGGGAGCCCGGAGCTGAGAGGGTAGGCGGGGGCTTACTCTTCCTCTAACTCCTCCTGTCCCTTTCACATTTGTATACACATTACCTACAGATGAGGAATCCAAGGATACAGAGTACCAATGTGGGCACTTGCACATCCAAGGATTTTGTTGTCCTTAGGGGGTCCTGAAATAAATCCCTCATGGATACCAAGGGATGAGGCTCATTATAAACAGCTCTCACAGAATGTAAGTAGCTCCATCCTACCTCCTTCCTGCCCTCTTAAGAGGAGAGCGGGGGAGCCCTAGCAGAGACTGGGTGGCCTATAGCCACACAAAGTCTCAGACATGTTCGCAAGGGTGGTAGGAAGATGTTACCAAGTCTCCAATGTGCCTGTTAGGAGTGCTGGAAACACAGAATATTGGAACAAGTGAAATGGCACCATGAGAAAACAACCAGACACATCCAGAATAAGGGACATTCTATATGACAAACTGATGTGGACACTCAAGAAAGTGGCTGTCATGGACAGGAAAAAAAAAAACACAGTGGTAGGTGAGGTGGCTGTTCTAGATTAAAAGAGGCTGATGAGACATTACCACCTAAAGTAAGGTATGGACTTTGCTTGGATCCTGGATGGGGACAGGCTAGGGCAGTGGTTCTCAACCTTCCCAATGCCGCAATGTATTTTCATTGTTAAAAAGGGGTCGCGACCCACAGGTTGAGAACCACTGGGCTAAGGAGAGGGGACAACTATAAAAGATACTTTGGGGACAGCTGGGAAAGCTGAACTTGAATCTGACATCAAAGGATAGTATGAGATTACTGATAATTTTGTTAGGTGTGATAATGGTATTGAAGTTGTGTTAGAGAATATCCTCGCTCTTAGAAGTATAGCAAAGAATGTAGAGGTAAGTACTACGCTGCTTATACACGCACACTTTACTTTCAAATGAGGGGAGAAGAAAAGTACTGTAAATATTTGGAGAGAAGCATTAAGCAAGTGAGGCAAAATGTCAACACCTGGTGAACCTACGTGAAGAACATAGGGGCCCTCATGTTACTGTTCTTTACAGTTCTCTGTTGGTTGAAAATTTTTCCAAATAAAAAAGTTGGGAAATAAAGGGGAAAGTTTAAAAACAAAACCAAACAAAAAAAAAAAAAGGAAAAACAAACAAAAGAAGAGCCCTGGACTCTATCCTACTCTGTCTCCAACCAGCCTTCCGACTTTGGGGAGAGTCCTTTGTGCATCTGGGTCTCTGTTTCCTGTTTGTGGAATGAGGAACTATAGTAAATGACCTCCAAAGTGACCCCTGCGCTAATGTCTGTGGACGTGACGAGGAATTTGCAGGAACAGGACTCACGTCCCTCCTTGTTTCTCCAGAGACTCACCCAAGCACCGGTTTTCCTAAAAGAAGCTCCAAGAACTTCTTTTGTGAAGTAATAAGGTCTTTCCCTTTGGAAGGTCTTTCCCTTTGTTTGGGAAGATATACTTGTTTCTTAAGACTTTTGTTTTTTCCTTTAAAAATATTCTAATAGAACCATAGTGAAGGTGAAGGTTATGTTTTAAAAGTACAAGAAAATGCACAAAAGCAAACCATTAAAATGCTTACCTTTAAAAATCTAATAGCATAAAAATGATAAAGCTCCTTCAAGCTCCGAAAAAAGTTTATTTCCTCTTGGTGTCTTGCTACACTTTCATCTGGATTTGTGAGTCAGATATTACTATGGTTGTCTTCTCAATATACCTGTGGTTATGCTGATAAAGACGGGGGAAGTTCTTTACAGTGCCAGGGCGACTGAAGACAGTATCAGCAAAACACTGCTTTAGGGATGGCGCCCTGAAGAGGCTGTGTGAAGGGCTCTGTGCCTACCACTCATGGAGCCTCGATGGCAGCGGTTCTCAACCTGTGGGTCGTGACTATTAATATATTAAACTATTAATATATTATTAATATATTAAAGGGCTGCGGCATCAGGAAGGTTGAGAACCACTGCTCTATGGGAACCAGTGGTTCTCACATGTCTCACTAGGTTCCAAGCTCAGCTTCGTACCTCGCAGAGGGCTCTGCCTTTAGCAAGTGTTCAATTAATGCTCGTAATTTTGTTGAATTTAATTGACTTCCAGCAGGCCATAGCCCAACAGTTTGGTTTGTAACTGTGAATTAAGAACAAAGTGAAACATCTTGTAAAATGATCATTTTCTTGATCATGCTCCTCTTTTCTGTGACACTTCCAGTTTCACTAATAGTTCCTCTAGATTACAGACTTTTAAAAGTGAGACTTGGAAAAACAGAAACCTGTCTATGCACTCCGCTGTGTGAGATGCAATGAAATACTCAGCCTGCCCTCTGATGATCACACCAGCTACCTGGAGGCATCAGAATGGCTCTAGGAGCCTTGCCACCTTCTGTCCTCTGTCTCATCCTTTTCCCAGTCCTAGAGAACCATTTCTTGATTAATTCCTAATTTGTTGGTTAACCCCTAATAAATTTTCTTTCTAAAAACTTGGAAGAAGTAACTTTACATGTCGGAGCAGTTCTGTTCTCAAAGATGTAGAAATCCTTTATCTGAAAATTTTATTTTTGATAATTATGAATTTGCAAATTTTAATAGTGGTATGTTTGCTATGACCTGTAATCGGTTAAAATCTTCATACAGCTCAAAGACAGCTGAGGAACAGTGAAATTCCAGATCCATCAGAGAGGCAGATAGGCTGATCCAACTATTAGCAGACCCTAAGTTTTTAAAACACCTGGTGAATGTGGGTATTTATGCTGATACAATGGATGTCTAACCATCCAACGGGTCACAAATGGTCCAAAGTTTAAGAATTATACTCTACTTCATACTAGAAAGGATCTAAAATACTTTTAAATAAATATTTCCTGTTAATCCGTAGAAATTTAAAAAAATACATAAAAAACAAAAATCGAGAAAAACATATACCTGACGGGAGGGAAAGTCAGGGGAAGGAAAAAGCTGAATACCAGTCTTCAAGAAACACAACAAAGTTGTCATAGTTGGCCTTTGATTTTGGCTCCCAGTTTCCTGACAACTCAACCAAGACAGAATCTTGAGCACTTCCAGGGCTTTCACTAATCACAAGGGAAACATGGTCCAGTTTTTAAAGGGAAACCAAGCTACTCCCCATGGTGAAAGTCCCTATTTGTATTTGCCTCCTGTACTCCACACAGCCTGGAGACCTCCAGCATTCATTGCCTACGCTGCCCCTTTTTTACTACTTAATTCTAAAAGGATTTTCTCACATAGAGCTTCATACAAGGGACCCTGGGAAATTCAGGGGGCAGAATCCTTAATAACAGGTCTAAAGTAAATGAAGTGATGGTTTCATTGAGCTGTGTTTTGTTGTATGCCTTGTAACATAGAGAAATGACTCACGGAAGCAATCCTGGGGTGCAGGTAGGATGTCAAACCTAATGATGATTTCAGAGTGCTGATTTCTTTTCTTTCTTTCTTTTTTTTTTTTTTTGAGACAGAATCTCACTTGGTCGCCCTTAGTAGAGTGCTGTGGTAACCCCATAGCTTACAGTAACCTCAAACTCTTGGGTTCAAGCAATTCTCTTGCCTCAGCCTCCCAAGTAGCTGGGACTACAGGTGCCTGCCACAAAACCCAGTTATTTTTAGAAATGAGGTCTTGCTCTTGCTCAGGCTGGTCTCAAACCTGTAAGCTCAAGCAATCAACTGGCCTCAGCCTCCCAGAATGCTAGGATTACAGGGATGAACCCCTGCACCCAGCGTGAGAGTGCTGATTTCTGAAGGACATGTTTGATACAGAATAAAATCTAGAATATCTGTGAATAAACTGTATATCCTTTACACATGTCTACATGTATTCACCATTCTCCATTCACCATTCTCAACTGAACTTCTGATAATAATTACACAGCATGTGATTCTGTTCAAATGTTTCACGCTGGTAAGGATGTGAGTGCAGGTGCACTTGTGGCTGAGATTAAGAGCAAATTAATAGGCTCATGTTGGGCAGTAACACAGCAATATCGGGGATCCTTCTCTCAGTTCAGATCTCGGAAGTGGATGGTGTACAGAAAACTGAGCAATAGCAAAATGGAACTAGCTTAAATGGGAGGTGGCTTTTCTCTCAGGGTAATCCTCTTATTTGTTAGCTGGGAAGACATCTATGATCATATAAGCCATAGCCACATGGAAAGGGAAAGTGATGCTTAGACCATGGTCTTTGAGGGTGGATTCAAATCTTGGAAGGCTGTCTGGTTGGCAATGGGGCAAAACGGGAAATTAGGATAAGGACAGAAGGCTCTGAGAAGTCTGGGAACAGACTTGGGGTGCTTTTAAGTGCCTGGTTTTCCCCCCACCTTTATGGCTAACATTATGCAACTTGTAAAGTGCAGTGCTTTCTTCCGTAGTCACTGATACCTTAAATTATGGTATTACTTCCTGCTTATTAAAGCAGGCAAAACAAAAGCTTCATTTTCTCTGCACTAATAAGTGAGCCGGTGAGAGGATAAAGGATTTTGTCCACTCTGGATGGAGTCTCCATCTACCTATTCATCATCAGGCCCTAACTCAGGCTGACTCCGGGGTGGATATGGTCAATGATGCCTCTCATCATCCTGAGTTCATGCCATTACCTTGAACTTCTCCTCATAGTTCTCGAAAGCTTCCATGACCATACACACAGCCTCCATTGAGCGCTGAAGCCGGCCATCTACCCCGTTGAATCGGTACATGCTACCAGACACATCTACCACCAGGCGCAGACGCTTGGGTTTCTGTTGCGGGCTGCCCAGCTGAGGGAAGGAACGACAGAGAAGCCTCATGAGCCAGCAACACCCCCGTGGATGCTGTCCTGGAGATCTCATATAGCCTCAGAGTGCTAAACGTGAGGTGGGCAGATCAGCTGAAGGCCCAGCCCTGCACACGGCTTCCTGGCAGGTGGGAAGGCATCCATAGATTGCATTTCAGTAAATAGAATTTCAGATTTGTGCTGATATTTGGGGCTATATGGAAAAGATTTCCCTTTGGAACACAGTCCTTGCAAGGCCCACTAGTAAAATTGCCTTACTGAGGCTGATGCCTTAAGAATAATGATGTCTTATTTTTTTTAAATGCATGCCTTACAGTTTTTATTTATTTATTATCATTTGAGATTCATTGAGGGTACAAAGAATTAGGTTACACTGATTGCATCTGTTAACATCCCTCGTGTAATTGTGTCCTGCCCCCAAGAAGTGTGCCACACACATGACCCCATCCCTTCCCCCTCCCCTCTCCCTGCTCCCTCATTTCCCTTCTGCTCCCCCCTTTGTATTAGCTTATCTACTGTGTTCATATTAGGGTCGAGTACATTGGATGCTTGCTTCTCCATTCTCGTGATGCTTTACTAAGAAGCATGTGCTCCACCTCCATCCAGGTTAATACAAAAGATGTAAAGTCTCCATCTTTTAATATGATTTCTTAAAAATAATAACCTAGAGAGATCTAAACTGCAACATGCCATTGTCACTTCATGACTTAGAGGTAGTAACTCTAGTAAGAGTTTGTGTTATTTTTGAAAGACGCCCACATCAATTTTACTTATACTTGTTGTGTAGTGATCTGAAAACTATTTCCACACAGGCCGAGAGAAATGTCAGATTCTAAAACAGAGATATACGAGGGGGCTTCTGGCAAAGATTTGAGAAAAAAAAATTTTTTTTTTTTTTTTAAGATAGAGTGTCACCATGTTGCCCTTGGTAGAGTACTGTGCTGTCACAGCTCACAGCAACTTCCAACTCTTGGGCTTAAGCAATTCTCTTGCCTCAGCCTCCCGAGTAGCTGGGACTATGGGTGCCCACCTGGCTATGTTTGGTTGCAGTTGTCATTGTTGTTTAGCTGGCCCGGGCTGGCCGAGTTTGAACCCACTAGCCTTAGTGTATGTGGCTGGTGCCTTACCCACTGAACTATGGGTGCCACCAAGGAAAATATTTTTTAAATGTCTTTTGTCTTGGCCAGGCACGGTGGCTCACGCCTGTAATCCTACCACTCTGGGAGGCTGAGGCGGGTGAATTTCTTGAGCTCAGGAGTTCAAGACCAGCCTGAGCAAGAGCAAGACTCTGTCTCTACTAAAAGTAGAAAAGCTAGCTGGGCACAGTGGTACTCTCCTGTAGTCCCAGCTACTCAGGAGGCCCAGGGTGACAGAGTGAGACCCAGTCTCAACAACAACAAAAAAATGTCTTTTGTCTTCAGTAAGCTTTAAGTTTTCTCTTTCTTCTAGTTACTGAACTACAGCTTCTTTTTTCTTAGCAGTGAAAAGCATGAAAGTGCCATCTAACTGCTGCCTAGAAACAATTGTAAATTAAAATGTGAAATGAGATTCAATTTGATTTTGGATCTACGAATGTCAATTTGTAGATTAAAAAACAGAGTTTGTCAGTTTACTCACAAAAAAAAAAAAAGAAAAATTCCTGATTATTTTGTTATTACATACTTGCTGACATGTCTGAAAACTAATGAGCAGAGTTAGTAATTTTGAGAAAATACTGTGGGCATTAAAAAGTAATAGTCTGAGGCAAATTTAACATATTTCCTAAAAACTTGGTGAGTCTGCCCAAATTAATAACACTGCCATATGTTTCCATGACTACTCACAATTTCAGATGCATCCAAATGCATTTGTTGACCACAATGAGTCAGTAAAGAAAGCAGTTGTTGACTCACACCAATAAGAACTCCCCAAATCACCACCAGCTCCTCTCTAAATAAACATTTAAATGCAGAGACTCCTCCTCCCCCACCACTCCCTGCAACCTCAGCACTCAGTGGCAGCTCAGCAACTCTGGTTATTGGAAAAGATAGGTGATCATGGAGTTCTCCAGGAGACTCATTATTTCATCCTGTTGCCATTATATTGGAAATAATTTTAAATTATAGCTGTGTAAAACTTTACAAATTACGATGATTGTTGTTCAAAGGAATTTCCTTATTTCTTAAAATTTTCTTTCCTTGTATGATGAACACAGCTCTTGGGTCTTAGAAAGTTACCCCCAAATATGGTGTTTTGACATGTGGGCTCCAGTAACTGCTTTCTCACTCTGAGTTACACCCCTGCTAGGTTTGCCTAAACTCCACTCTTACCTTTGTGAATGGCCTTTGTACTGACTTTTCCTTAAGTTACCCAGTTTGGGCACGTCTTATGTTTCTTGCTGAGACCTTGACATCTGTAATAAACAGTATGTATTTTTGTTTCTTCTTCTTTTTAAAATAATGCTTTCCTTGGTTGTCATATTTGGAGTTTATGATATTTTTGCAGAACTTGAGAAAGCAGGTTTCTGTAATGAAGGCTAAACTGTGCAGATCTGAGCCAGCTAGTTACTCGACTCACCTGTGGCTCGAGCTCACCCCGACGTTTGTAGATGGCTTTTTCTCCAGTCAGCCCATCAATGATCTTGGCATCATCGAGTTCCCCAGTAGCTTGGTGTCTTAGCCACTGTCTTTCTTTACCTTTCGCCTTCAAAGACACAGACACAAAAGCCTTATTTTAATGAGTTCTTCAGGGTCCCTGACACACTTTGTACATGAATAACAGAAAACATACCTGGGATCTTTGCAATAAGTGATGGTTTTGCATGAACATGATTGCATAAATGAACTGGTTTTTGCTCTGCTGACAAAGAAATGCTCTTTGTGGGATTTTGTCAGTTTTATTTGCTTTAACATACAGAACAATAAAATGAACTCACTTAAAACACCCATAAACAGGAAAATGGTATGCAAATGAACCCTTGGAGATACATTCACTATCTGGAGAGTAATGGTGATGTATTTCTTATGGACTACCTGTTATGGTGCTTCTAGAAAATTTATTAGTTAACCAAATAATCACCTTGACCTTGTTAACACTGTGTGTAAGCCCAGAGACAATAGGATCCTCAGAGCTCTTTCTCTTGGAAAAGAATTTTTGTTACTCAAGTTCTCCATGATTTAGTGGGCAAATGGAAACAGCTGAAAACAATAGTGTGTGAACATTTTATGCCCCACGTCTCTCTGATCTATACTCAGTAATCTTCTGAATTACTTTTCAAAGGTATTTCAACATAATACTTTAGCACAATAACTTACAACCATGCTGGATGGACTAAGGCAGTCGTAAAATGATAAAGAATTACAATATTCCAATCAAGGCATTAATTATGTTTGTTACAGCAACAGCTATATTTACATAATAGGAAGAATAGCTAAAATACTTTTATGCATGTGAAGGAGCTTAGGAAATTTTATCCCCAAATATGACTCCTTGGTATAATAAGTACTTTGAAGTAAATACCTTCAGACATCAACAGGCCTTGAAAGGGGCTTTCCTCTTTCCTCATAAAAAAACCAGACCCATCAAAAGAATAATCTTCCTTTTCCTCCCTTGTTATCTCAATATATTATAGGAAAGAAGATTAAAAATGCAACCAGACCTGGCCAAAATCATTTTAAATATAATGTAAGAGAAGGAATGGGCTAAAAAAGGTAAAAGGGTTTAGGAAATGTCCTTTTATCGCCACCTCTTTTGGAATTAATACACAGCCCAGCCTGAGGCCAGTAATCAGGACAGGGAAGTGTTCTTTGCTTTTTTTTTTGTACCACAGGAGATGGCTCAATGAAATTGTCTGGGCAGAGGTCTCAGATTGCTTCCCAGAGATGGGGTAGATCAGGACCATCAGGTATAGTTAAACAGCGATAGCCCCAAGCTGAACCTCCTTTAAAGCTCTGTATTTCTGCTTATAGCTAGGATAATGGTACTTTAAGACAGGAGTCCACCATTCTCCTCATTTGCTGGCAAATTAATAAACTTCCCCTTCCTTCTCAAACCACTTGTCCTCTTTACTGTGGGGACAAGTACCAAACTTTTGATAAGGATAACACCTGTCTCTCAGGGCAGTTTAATTTCCCAAGAGAGTAATTTACAAGTCTATCTGTTTTCCTCATCCATTCATTCTCCCAAGTATCTACTCTTCCCTCCTACTAACCATTTATTGGCTCTAAACAGAATTACCTATATTCCTCATCTTTCTCTTCACTCTAAAATGAGGGTAGATAAACTTTGGACTCCATTGGGATATTGGATAATCATTTTCTGATTCTGCTTCTTTTATTTACTAATCTGCCTTATTGTGAGCTGATCTGTCAGCAAAACTTCCAAGTCAAAGAGGAAATTGCACCACAATGGAAACTAGAGTAACAGTTAAGACCATGTGTTCTGGAGCCTGGTTCTAATAGTTCTCTTACCACTATCAGATATCTGACCTTAGGTAAGTTACTTAATCTGTCAGTATCTCAGCTTGCTTATCTCTAAAATGAAGATCATACTAGTATCCACTTTAGGCAGTAACTGTGAAATTACATGGGACTCTACATGGAATCAGCTACAAAGTGCCTGGCACTCTACATTAGCTGGCACTGTTAGTAGTAAGTCTACCTTAAGTTAAGCATGGTTCCATCACTGTCTCATGGGAAGTGCCTGTGTGACAGCATTGTCACTGGTAATACAAAGCTAAGCCTCAGGCAGCTGGTATCTGTTTTAGGGGCAAAGCAGCCATTATATAGCTCCATACACTATAATTCTAGATATGATAGTAAGTATGCTTTCCTGTTCCTGACACCCTTGATGTAAATAGGTATAAAATCACCATATTTGAATACTGATATATTAAAGTGAACAAGAAATAAAGAGAGGGAAAGTCACAGCTTAAAGATATTAATTTTGGTAGGCAGTTAATTCTAGAAACTACCAGGTATGTGCCCCTTGGAAGTATATTCCTTCCAGGTATGTGTTCTTGGCAAGAATCTCATGTTCTCAGGACAATGGGACACAGTGCAACATAGGTTTCATGTAAAACTTGATAAAGATACACAGATACAGGTGGTATGAGGATAGGGTACACACAGTCTCCCAGAATCTTTTCCTAGTGGTCTGTCTATGGATCAGACAGGCAACCTTGACCACACAGTGCCATCCTTCTCAGCTCCCCCTCCCACAATAGTGATTGAGATTCAGCTCTTATCTCCGCTTTCTTGTCATTCATTCTTGGTGTCTGATATGTATAATTTCTTAAGCTGCCAACATAGTTTATGCCAAGAGATGCTACTGTGGATGATCACTTAGGTACCTTTGATCCTGACATTATACTACTTTTGGAGGTACCAAGCTGTAGAGCACTGGCTTTTAATGTCCTTCATAGGCGAGGAGAGGCTCTTACTGACTAGTCTAGACTGGGAAACTGGGGTCTGCTAAACCACCAGTCCAACAGTACTGTGGGATCCTCCCTTTGAGACATGCTAATAATTAATGCTTATAAAAACAATAAAAGGGATTCCTGTTTAGGGCATGTGTTCTTCTTGCCATTGGTGAGGAGGTTTCAGCATTATAAAATACTTTTCCCTTAGATATTATTACGTTTGCCATCTCTGGATTTGCTATCATCTAAGAGTAGATGCTTGTGTTGATGTGCTTTCTTTTCCTTCTTTCCCTGTAATGATTGCCACCCCTTACGATACTCCCTAGGGCAGGCGTCCTCAAGCTTTTTAAACAGGGGGCCAATTCACTGTCCCTCAGACCATTGGAGGGCCAGACTATAGTTTAAAAAACAAAACAAAACTATGAACAAATTCCTATGCACACTGCACATATCTTATTTTGAAGTAAAAAACAAAACGGGAACAAATACAATTCACACTGTTT
>CAUYPK010052833.1:0-13384 GCA_963574355.1 Loris lydekkerianus | reverse complement strand
TGGGAGGTGGAGGCAGGAGAATCGCTTGAGCCCAGGAGTTGGAGGTTGCTGTGAGCTGTGATGCCACAGCACTCTACCCAGGGCAACAGCTTGAGGCTCTGTCTCAAAAAAAAAAAAAAAAGAAAGAAAATATTTCAAATGGTATATAAAACCAGCACATTGTACCCCATAATTGCATTAATGTATGCAGCTATGATTTAATTTTAAAAACTTAAAAATAAAACTATTCTAATCTTTAAGATAAAATAAACTTTTAACTTCTTAGTATCTTAATCTCTGTCTGAGAAATCTTTCTCAGCCCATAATGTAAGTGCCCACCCTGCACTTACATTTGGGCACATAACAGATATGTCATTTCACCAAGGTATATAAATGCCAAATGTGCATAAGCAAATAAAAAATGATCATTAATCATATGGAAATCACAAATTAAAACCATGATGATAAATCACTACAGGTTCACTAGAATGACTAAAGTTAATAAAGACTGACAGTACCAAGTGACATGGATGGGGAGCACTGGAATTCTCACACATTGCAGGTAAGAATGCAAAACAGGCAGTTTCTTATGAAGTTATAACAAACGTATACTTACCATACAACTCAGCAATTTCTACTCCTAGGTATGTAACCAAGAGAAATGAAAATGTATGTCCATACAAAGACCTGTACGGAAATGTTTATAGGAGCTTTATTCATAACAGGTGACAATTGGAAACAGCCCAATTATCCATTAACTAGTGAATGGATAAATTGTGGGCCAGAGAAGTGGTTTGTGCCTGTAATCCTAGCACTTTGGGAAGCCACGGCAGGGGGACTGCTTGAGGTCAGGAGTTCAAGTCCAGCCTGAGCAACACAGTGAGACCCTGTCTCTACAAACAATTTTAAAAATTAGCTGGGTGCAGTGACAACAACCTGTAGTCATAGCTACAGGGAGGCTGTGGAAGAGAAATCACTTGAGCACAAGGGTTTCAAGTTGCAGTGAGCTATGATGACACCATTGTACTCTAGCCCAGGCAAAAGAATAGCCAGACCCCTTTTTTTTTTTTTTTTTTTTTTTTTTTTGAGACAGAAGTGTCTCACTCAGTCACCCTGGTTGAGTGCCATGGTTTCATACCTCACAGCAACCTCAAACTCTTGGGGTCAAGTTATTCTTTTGCCTCAGCCTCCCAAGTAGCTGGGACTGCAGGCGCCCACCACAATGCCTGTCTAGTTTTTGTATTTTTAGTAGACACAGGGATCGCTCTTGCTCAGGCTGGTCTTAAAACTCCTGAGCCAGGGCAATCCACCCTCCTTGGCCTCCCAGAGTGCTAGGATTACAGGCGTGAGCCACCACACCTGGCCTAAAGAGACCCTATCTTGAAAGGGAGAGAGGAGAAAAAGGAAAGAAAAGAGAAAGGGAAGGAAAGGAAAGGAAAGGAAATGTGGAATATCCACACAATAGACTACTACTTAACAATTAAATGGAATAAACTACTACTACTTTTGATAACATAGATAAAAATCTAAAAGCATTATACTAAGTGAAAGAGGAAAGACACAAAACAGTACATTCTGTATGATTCCACTTATACAATACCCTAGATAAAAAGGCAAAATTTGTGCAAATTATACCTCTATAAAGTTGGGTTTAGTGATTTTTTTTAACCATTTGGCAACAAATAAAGTCAAAGATATACATGTATGCTCTGGGTAAGACAAATATTTTCCCTAAATCTTGGGTATAGTAGGGCTCTGAGAAGTTAATGACTAGCCCCAAATTATACCATTTGTAACATATATAACATTAACATATATAACATCATAACATTATATGTAACATGTAATATTAACATATATAACATCATAACATTATTAGAACTATGTTACTGAACCATTTTACTGAAACTCTAAACTTGGAATATATGCTTTAGGGATGACCATAAAGAGCTGTATAACTAAGACCAGGCGTCCTCAAACTTTTTAAACAGGGGGCCAATTCACTGTCCCTCAGACTGTTGGGGGGCTGGACTATAGTTAAAAAAAAAAAAAAAAAACTATGAACAAATTCCTATGCACACTGCACATATCTTATTTTGAAATAAAAAAACAAAACAGGAACAAATACAATCACACTGCCTCATGTGGCCGGCAGGCCCGCAGTTTGAGGACGCCTGACTAAGACCCTTTCAGTGGAGCTTCATAAACTGCATTTAATCCACAATGAAGCATTAAGGGAAGTTTCAGGTTACTTAGGGCAAGCCAGCTGAAACAGATTAGGCTAAAAGTTGGATAGTGTAACAAAGACATCTCAAATACTTGGCTTACCACACTTCTGCCAATGGTCAAATTTATTTTGGGACTGGAATATTTCAAAGCCCTTCATATTCCTTGCAATTCCTATACTTTACTCCCATTAATCAAAGGCCTCCAAAGCAACAATTATGAAAGTTTTGAGTACTCACCTTTCGCTCTCACTCTTCTAATGTGTTACCCCTATGCAATTAGGGTCAAGTAGAAAAACCAGCTTTTAAAAAACAAAAACATAAGGGTAACAGCTTATTATTAGCAAGACAAGCTAATTAACCACATCAACTTGCCTAAAGAAAACAAAGTAAGACTTTTCCTCATCTCTATCACCAATTCATTTTGCAGGAGTCTCATACTGAAGAGTTAGCATCTAAAATTCAGGCAATCCATGGAACTTAAAGCAATTACTAATGGTTCACTAATGCTTAGCATACATCCCTCATCTCTTCATTTCCTCTTATTTGTCCTGCTTTTCACCCAATTTATCTTCCCATTCTTTGTGCCCCTTTTATATAGTTACTTCAGCTTAGTAAGAAAAAAAATAAAGGGTATATATGCCTAATCCATGTAATTATGATTACAATCTGACTCTTCTACTTATGGTGATAATCTCTTTAAAGTGAAGTTCTACACTGTATAAATATACATAGTGGGAAAGGAATACTGATCCATTCTATATACATTCTAAACACTTTTCTAAGAAAAGGATGTCGGGAGGTAGATGATATTTTATTATTTTCATCCCACTGATCCTGAGTAGTAATTCATATATAAACTCAGTTTACTTATATATACTTAATACTCACCTTGAGATTAAAGTCCCAACTTATCTTTAAATACTTAAAAAGCACACTGTAGGAATGACTGATATTAGACAGATTAAACTCTAGGTGGAAAAAAACCCAAGTCAAACTAACTTAAAATCAGAAATTACCAGCTCACAGGACACTGAGGTAGTACACAGAAACAGAGAAAGAACCTTAGGACCAAGACCTCTAAAGACTCGGTGCCCCTGGATCCATCTCTTTACATCATGTGCCTCTTCAACTACAGATAGTCCTCCTGCTGGGGAAGAAGACAGGGAGCAGCTGGAAGTTGTCCCAGCTTCACAAGCCCAGAAGAAAATTTGCTTCTGTCATTTCCATATCAATACCAGTAAAAAATGCCTACTGGCCTTTTGTGTCAAATATTAATCCCTATGCCAATCAGTACTACCAGCAGGATAAGTACAAAATTGGCTGGGCCTGGTACACATGTTCAAACCTTAAACCACCAGAAAATGTGGAGTAAGAAGTCTTACTGAATAAACTAAAAGCAATGATTTGCCACTATCTATAAGTTAACTTATTTTTATTTCATAAATTAAATGCAAGGATATCAAGAACAAAAAAAAAAATCCAGGGAATACCCTATTCCTTTTACTAATACAATTAAATTTTAAGAGTACATCCCCAAATATTAAAAAATAAAAAAAAAAAATCTGATTTTAAGGATACAATCTAAGAATTAGCAATAATCCTACTAAATGTAAAAAATAAAAAAATCTAATTCTCATTTTCGTATGCTGGACTAACCTATTCTTACAGAAAAGTCCTATCACAGGGCAAAAAAGGAAAAGAGCCATATATTATATGAGCCCATATTTTATATGATAATTAGCAAAAAACAGGACAATCTCATTTTAAAAATTTACTCAATAATGGCATCAATCAGGCTCAGTGCCTGTAGCTCAGCAGCTAGGGCGCTGGCCACATACACTGGGGCCAGTGAGTTCGAACCCAGACCGGGCCTACCAAACAATGACAACTACAACAAAAAAATAGGCAGGTGTGGTGGGCACCTGTAGTCCTAACTACTTGGGAGGGTGAGACAAGAGAATCGCTTAAGCCCAAGACTTTGAGCTTGCTGTGAGCTGTGATGCCACAGAACTCTACCCAGAGCGAAAGAGTAAAACTGTCTCCAAAAAAAAAAAAAAAAAAAAAAAAGGCATCAATCAAACAAAAGTATGACATTCTTACTTTTGGTTAGTATATACTATCACCAAAGCAATGTCTAAAATTACATATAGCATTCAGGGAGCTAAATATCTCTAAAGAAATGCTTCCTTTTCCAAAAGAGTTTTTTTTTGTTTGTTTGTTTTTTGAGACAGTCTCAGTCAGTCATCCTGGGTTGAGTGCCATGGCTTCATACCCCACAGCAATCTCAAACTCTTGGGTTCAAGTGATTCTCCTGCCTCGGCCTCCCAGTAGCTGGGACACAGGTACCTGCCACAATGCCAGGCTATCTTTGTTGTTGTTTGGCAGGCCCGGACCGGGTTCGAACCTACCAGCTCCAGTGTATGTGCCTTGCGCCCCAGCAGCTGAGGTACAGGTGCCTAGCCATTCAAAAGAGTTTTTTGATGTAGAACAGAATCTGAAATTTCTCAGCATATTTAAGTTTTAAATTTTACTCTGTTTCAAGGGTAATCTGCAAAACAACTGAGTGTTAAATAAAAACAAGCAACCCCAAATTCTTTGATCTGTCACTTAGTTTAACTGAAGAAGTCTGCTACCAACTACAGAGCGTTTAAGGGGTTGGTTGTTTTTTTTTCCAACTACAGTTATCTTTCCAATAGTACTTCCAGTCCCATGCAAACTATTCTGTTCTACACAACTGGACTAGATTCGAATATACACTCAGAATTCAAACGACCTACATTCAGTAGCATATGGGTACCTCTAAGACATAGATTAGGGTCCACTTTCTATTAACTTCTTACCTTTCAAGCTCAAACTAAGGCAAAAAAAGAAAAGAAAGAGAGGGAAGAAGGAAAGGAAAGAAAGGAAGGAGGGAAGGAAGGGAAGGAAGGAGGGACTTTTTAACATGTAGCAAATTTATGGTTATATATAATAAAAAAATACATAGTAATGTTTATTATTTCTTAATACAAAGTTCAGTTCAATTCTAAGAGACAGGCTATTAAAAAATACATGGCTCAGCGCCAGTAGCACAGTGGTTACGGCACCACACCAGCCACACACACCAAGGCTGGTGGTTTCGAGCCCGGCCCAGGCCTGCTAAAAACAACAATGAAAACTGCAACAATAAATACCCGGGCATTGTGGAGGGCGCCGGTAGGCCCCACTACTTGGGAGGCTGAGGCAAAGGAATTGCTTAAGCTCAAGTGTTTGAGATTGCTGTGAGCTGTGACACCATAGCACTTTACCAAAGGCAAAAAAGTGGGACTCTGTCTCAAAAAAAAAAAAAAAAAAAAAAAATTACAAAAATGAAGTTACAAAAAGTATAGGGGAGAAGTTAAGGTCACTGATTATAATAATTGTAATAGGCAGCACATAGCTCTCTTCTAACCTGCTTCACCATTTATTAGTCATTAATTTTACAATAACTTTACGATGTAAGTAAATATTTTCTTTACTTTATAAAGAAGGAAACTAAGGCCAGAGATTAGGAAACCTGCCCAAGTCATAAAGCTAGCTAATAAATGACACAAGTTTAGACAATGTAAGAAATTAAGCAGGAATAGCATACATAAGGCAAATTCAAAAATAAAAGAGCCAATGTCAAGGCACTCGATCTCAAAAAGGCAGAAAAGCAGCACAAATTAAGAAGCAAAGTTGTTTTTTTTTCTCTCAGTGCAATGAAACCAGATTCAAATTATAAAGAGAGGGGAACAATCTATAGTCTCAAATTATACAAAAGCATATTTTGTATAATATACCATATATTGGCCGTATACTGAGGGTGGCAGGTTCGAACCCAGCCACGGCCAAACTCCAACAACAACAAAAATATAGCCAGGCATTCTGGCGAGCACCTGTAGTCCCAGCTACTTGGGAGGCTGAGGCAAGAGAATTGCCTAAATCCAGGAGTTGGAGGTTGCTATAAGCTGTGACACCACAACACTCTACCAAGGGTGATAAAGTGAGACTGTCTCTAAAAAAAAAAAAAAAAAAAAAGTAACTTTTTTTTTTTTTTTTTGCAGTTTTTGGCTAGGGCTGGGTTTGAACCTGCCACCTCCAGCATATGGGGCCAGCGCCCTACCCTTTTGAGCCACAGGCACCACCCAAAAAGTAACATTTCTTAAAAATACTTGTAACTTTTGAAAATCACATTTTGGAGAAAGCTCATATTAAATACATGATGAAACTTTAAAAATACTCTTTAGAAAATAAATAAAAAAATAAATAAAATAAAAAATAAAAAATAAAAATACTCTTTAGACAATAGCCTAAGTGAATATACCATAGTGATAGGTCAACTCATTTTACTTATTTTATGACTTTATATTTCTCAATTAAAAATGCTAAACGTAATACTTTACTATAGAAAAATTGTAGCCAATTGCTTTTAGCTATTTGCTATATTCATTCAAGCATAGATTTTAGGAATGTAAAGTTAGTTTTCAGAGTATTTAGGTGTTTTCTTATCTCTGAGACAAACTTCAACAACATGAAAAAGGTATACTCATGCTACTTCCAGAGGGGCAACAGTTAAATGATCTTTGTAGTGATTAGAGAAGATTTGCCACCTAGAAAAACTTATGACTATGACATTGGATTTATAACTGAAGCTGCAGTCAATCACTTTAATCTACAATCACTCTAATCCACAAAAATAATCAGTATCTATTTCACAGTACTGAAGCAAGTCCATTTTCACACTATTTTTAACTCCTAAAACATGTGATGCCAATAAGCCAAAGGGTCTTTTCTTCAGAACCAAGCTGATACTGGTCTTGCTTTGGTTTCTTCTGGTCTGTTCAAATAGACTGTAGCTACAGTGTCCAACATGAACATGATACTTGTGCTTACTACTGAGCTAAGTATATTCCCTTAGCTCCAGAAAACTGATATGGCATTGAGCTGCTTGAGTTAACCCTTAGTCACTATAAGGCTATTCTCATCCAGGCACAGAGAAGGAAATAGCACTGCAGTCCCACAAAGGTCATTATCAAAGTGACTCCTCAATGTGCTCCCCACTCTCAAGTTTTATAAGATTGTTAGGGGAAAAAATCTTGCTTGCATCCTACTATGTAAGTACTTCCTACCAACGTACCATTATTCCCAGGAGGTACAAGAGCAAGATCTCATCTTGATTCCTTGGCTGCCTTTTACTGATGTAATCATAGCATGAAGCTTTGAAATATGATCCTGAGGCAGGTCACTCCCTTCAAAGTGTCTATCATTACTGCATAGTGAGTCAGCTCCTGGACCCTTGCCAATGCACTTTGTTTGGTTTTATCATGAAACCATATTCCTGCAGAGTTGGAAAGGTGGCCAAAACGTGCATTTCAAAAGACTCCCTCAAAGTATTAATCAAAGAAAGGATACAGATACATATCTAAGCAAGCCACTCAGCTGTTCAGTAAGAGAGAGTATGAATACAAGGGGGGGGGGGTTAAGCCGTTTTCATGTTTAACAGTTCTCTTATGTACAAGTATCCAAAATTGTCCTCATGATTGAGATTTATGCAAATAGGTTTATTTAAATTTTTCTGCCTGTGAGAAAAAAGTCATCTTAACTTTTCCATAACAAGTAAGAACACTGAAGTTAATAAAAGCTTGAGATACTCCAGCAATCTCTTAAATTTCATCAAATACTCAATGAAGGAAAAAAAATCTACTCTATCATACCTTTTTAGAGGAACCCATTAACAAAAAAGTTTGTAATTCTTTCTTTCCAGAAGGTGAAACAATGTTGGGAATGGGAAAAGGGTAAATACAGGACAACTGAAGTAGTTCCACAGAGTAGCAATGGGAAAGCTCCTAGCTCTGAACAAAATAAATGGTAATAATGCTTTTGGAGTATACAAAGTAAAATAAATACTCACATATGGGACTGGTATCTTGAGAAGACACTAATGTTTTTCCTATAAACTTCAAAAAACAATATGGGCATGGTAGCAGGCATCTTTAGTCCCAGTTATTCCAGAGGCTAAGGCAGGAGGATCACGTGACAAGACCAGCAAGACCCCCCAACTCAAAAATAAATAAAAAACAAAACCACCATGTAAGCAAAAGCTCAGGATGAATCAGAGCTTACTTCAGGTTCGACAGTAAACAGATACATAATGACTCTGAAAAAAGCTAATAGTATATTCACATTAAAAAGTTTAAGAAATTTACCAAAATTTAAAATTATGCTTACGAAACTACTAATGCATAAGTTTAAAATATCCACCAAAAACCCATAAAAGTTGCTCTAATAAAAAAGGGGAAGCCATACAAACCCAATAATAAAAGACAGAAGTTCAGGGCGGCGCCTGTGGCTCAAAGAAGTAGGGCACCAGCCCCATATGCCAGAGGTGGTGGGTTCAAACTCAGCCCCGGCCAAAAACTTAAAAAAAAAAAAAAAAAAAAAAAAAAAAAGGCACAAGTTCAAAACACTAAATACATAAAATATATAATTCCATGTAACAGTTATTAAAGGCAAGATATTCCTTAACAAGTAAATTCAAACAACTTGCATTTAATTTAGAATGCTTCAAAGAACTTTATCTTACACCAAGGAAGTACTTTATCCAAAGCACCAAAGGGTACAACCATCTCAATTTATATTTCAGAATTCTCTACCCTTTAAGAGTTATACACATGGTAAAAGAGCTCAAAAAGTATTCACTTCTCTATGCAATTTTAAAGAAATAGATCACCTTTTTATTTATACAGTTGACCCTTAAACAACACAGGTCTGAACAGTATGGGTCCACTTACATTGGGTTTTTTCCCCCCAACCGAACAGAAATTGAAAATACAGTAAGTATTCACAAATAGGGAGGGCTGACTTTTTACTCACTCAGGTTCCAGAGGGCTGACAGAGGAACTTGAGTATGTGCCAATTTGAGTAGACATGGGAGTTCAGAAGCCAAAGCCCCATGCATGAGATCAGACAATTAAGTTTGTAAACTCATCCTAGAAAAAGTGCTACATATCTCATTGCTGAACCACTATAGTCACATTCAAAATACTCCCCTTGGGAAGCTATACACAGATGCCAGGTGCCTAGTCCATCTTTAAAAGCACTTTTCTAGGATAAATTCACAAACTTAACTGTCAGACCTCGTATGATGATAGCTCTGGTGGACATTTCAGAAAGAATTCCAAAAGTACTTTGAAGGTTTTTCAGCTTAAGTCCCATTCGTTAATTTTTATTGTTGTGATAGCCACTGAAGTCTGCCATAAAAATCTTTCCCAAGTCCAATATCATAAAGAGTTTTCCCCACACATTCTTCAAAGATTTTTATCATTTCGTGTCTTAGTTGTTTTTTTTTTAGAGACAGAGTCTTATTTTGTCACCCTTAAAGTGCTGTGGCGTCACAGCTCACAGCAACCTCTAGATCTTGGGCTTAGGCGTTTCCCTTGCCTCAGCCTCCCCAATAGCTGGGACCAGAAGTGCCTGCTACAACGCCTGGCTATTTTTTTGTTGCAGTTTGGCCAGGGAGAAATCGTCACACTGAACCACAGGCACCGCCTCGTGTCTTCGATTTAAGTCTCTTATCCATCATGAGTCAATTTTTGTAAAGGGGTGAATAGTGTGGGTGTAGTTTCAGTCTTTTATATGTGGTTATCTAGTTCTCCCAGTACCATTTGTTGACTAGGGATTCTTTTCCCCACTGTATGCTTTTGTTTGGTTTATCAAAGATCAGATGGCAAGTAGAGACTGGTTTCATCTCTTGGTTTTCTATTCTGTTCCATATATCTATATCTATTTTTGTGCCAATACCATGCTATTTTGATTACTGTGGACTTATAATACAACCTGAAGCTACTAAAAAACACAAACTCCAACTTTGTGTTTATTGCTAAGAATAGTCTTAGCTATACGGAGCATTTTCTGGTTCCATACAAAATGAAGTACTATTTTTTTCCAGTTTTTCAAAATAGATGTTGGTATTTTAATGAGGATTGCATTCAATCTATAGATTGCTTTGTGTAGAATAGATACTTTGACAACATTGATTCTTCCCAGCCAATAGCATGGGTATGCTCTTCAGTTAAGGACACAACAAGTAAAGCTAAAAGACAACCTTCAGAACGGGAAAAGATATTTGCAGGGTTAGCAATCTGACAAAGGCTTGATAACTAGAATCTACAGAAAACTCAAATTATTCAGCAGAAAAAGAGTAAACAATCCCATCTACCTTTGGGCAAGAGATATGAACAGAACCTTCTCTGACAAAAACAAACGGCTGACAAACATTTGAAAAAATGTTCATTGTCCCTGATCAGAGAAATGCAAATCAAAACCACCCTGAGATATGACCTAACTCCAGTGGGAATAATATCACTAAGTCTCAAAGCTGCAGATGGTGGTGTGGCTGTGGAGAGAAGGGAACACTTTTAGACTGCTGGTAGGAATGCAAAGTAATACAACCTTTTCCTCAAAGAACTCAAAATAGACCTTCCATTTGATCTTGGAAACCCATTACTAGGAATCTACCGGGGGGGGGGGGGTCCTTTTATCATAAGGACATTTGCACTAGACTGTTTATTGCAGCTCAATTTACAATCATCAAAACATGGAAAAGCCTAAATGCCCACCAACCCAGGAATGGATTAACAAGCTGTGGTAGATGTATGCCATGGAATACCATTCAGCCACAAAAAAAAGATGGGGACTTTACATCTTTTGTATTAACTTGGATGGAGGTGGAACATATTCTTCTTAGTAAAGCACTAGAGAAGAATAGAGAAGCAAGAATCCAATGTACTCAATTCTAATATGAAGGCAACAGATGATCTAATACAAGGTGGGGATAGGGGAATGGGGGAATCAAGGAGAGGGGAAGAGGGAAGGAGACAGTGGGTTTCAGTGTATATAGCACACCTCTTGAGGGCAGGACATAATTACAAGACGGACTTTACCTAACAACCACAATCAGTATAACCTAATTCTCTGTACCCTTAATAAATCCCAAACAATTTTTTAAAAAAAATTTTTTTTAATTGCTTTGAAGGAACTAGGTGCTGGCACCAGTGCACAGCTTCCCAAAGGCAGTACTTTGAAGGTGACCATAATATTTCCTCAAGAGGTATGTAGCACTTTTTCTAGGATGAGTTCACAAACTTAACTGCCCAATCTTGTATACAGATGAACAACTACAGGATATGTGCTTTCTGTATGATTCTCTGCATAACCATTAAAAACGGAAAATGTATGATAAGCTTCTTACTCCATTCTGATGTAACAAACACTCTAAGAATCGTAAGTAGTAGAGGGAAGCAAACTGGTGCTATTTAAATCTTGGTACAATGTTAAATTTCCATGTCATCCATGATACTAGATTAAAAAGTTTACCTCTAGCACTGGTCCTCATTCTCAATCCTGTCCCTAAAATTCCAATTGCCTAACGTACTTAATTGTCCAACTGTTTCCACGTTTAAAACCAAAACACACACACACATCCCAAAACTGTTCACCTTCCTGCCAAAATCAGCTCCCCTTGCTACTTACTATATTATCTTTCACTGTTCTTGTTTTTTGCATTTACCATCTTTCAGCTCCTTAAAATTGATTCTTAGTAGCAAGAGGGTGTGTTATTGTGTTATCATGGTAGTAAGAGTAGCAAGTAAAAATATGTGGTGCTTACTAGGGATTAGCTACCATTGTAAGCACTGGCAGAATCCTCACAAGAGCCCTAAGAAGTAGGCTCTGTTGTCTCCATTTTAAAACTGAGAAATTAAGGAACTTGCCCAAGATCACAGGGAGGTTAAGCATTTAAACCAGACATCTTGAGGGAGGAGAGAAGAAAAGAGAACTCTGAGGTGCTAGAATTTTTCTCAACTACGTTTTACTTATATTATCTTACATTATCTAGAGGAACAAAGGAAAGCAACTTGTAATTTAAGAGTTACTAAGAACAAAAAATATGAAACTATGCATTAAAGAGTTTTACACATAAATTTATCTATTTAATAAGTATGTATCCCTGCCTGCTTAATTTTTTAAAACTCTAATGATTTAAAGTGTACACTACAAGATTATTTATATTAAATAGATTATGCTCATTACAGAGTAGGCTTTTTTAGAGGTGAAATTTACTAAGCAATTTAAAATTTTCTATGAAAATTACTGGCTTTTTCAGGTTATTTATTGGAGAACCTGAAAAACCTCTAGTCACTATATTTTTTGAAACTATTTTAAAAAACACACATGCAGGGCAGCACCTGTGGCTCAGTGAGTAGGGCGCCAGCCCCATATACCAGGGATGGCGGGTTCAAACCCAGCCCCAGCCAAACTGCAACAAAAAATAGCCTGACGTTGTGGTGGGCGCCTGTAGTCCCAGCTACTCAGGAGGCTGAAGCAAGAGGACTGCCTAAGCCCAGGAGTTGGAGGTTGCTGTGAGCTATGACGCCACAGCACTCTACTGAGGACAACATAGTGAGATTCTGTTTCCAAAAAAAAAAAATGCTCATGCACATGCGTTTACGTATGTGTGCATGAATGCTTTCATAGCAGGTTTTTGTTTGTTTATTTTTGAGACAGAGTCTCACTTTGTCACCCTCAGTAGAGTGCCGTAATGTCGCAGCTCATAGCAACCTCACACCCTTGGGCTTAGATTCTCTTTCCTCCGCCGTCAAGTAGCTGGGACTACAGGTACCCACCACAAGGCCTGGCTATTTTTAGAGATGAGATCTTGCTCTGGCTCGGGCTGGTCTAGAACTCATGAGCTCAGGCGACCCACCTGCCTCAGCCTCCCAGAGTGCTAGGACTATAGGCATGAGCCACCGTGCCTGGCCATAGCAGTTTTATTTTTAATTATCAAATTGAGCTGAGGAATAAATGAATAAAGAAACTGGGCTATCCATACAACAGAATGCTACTCAGCAACAAATATTACTGATACACAAAACATGAATTACTATCCCAGCTACTCAACAGGCTGAGGCAAGAGAATCAGCTAAGTCCAAGGAGTTGGAAGTTGCTGTGAACTGTGAGGCCACCACACTCTACTGAGGGTGATAAAGTTGAGACTCTGTCTCTAAAAAAAAAAAGGGGAGGTACATGTGAAACTTAGTAAATGTAGAATAGAAATGTCTTAACACAATAACTAAGAAAATGCCAGGAAGGCTATGTTAACCAGTGTGATGAAAATATGT
>CAUYPK010052830.1:0-18160 GCA_963574355.1 Loris lydekkerianus | reverse complement strand
GTAAAGTCTCCATCTTTCTTTAAGACTGCATAATATTTCATGGTGTACATACACCACAGTTTATTAATCCATTCATGTGTCGATGGGCACTTGGGCTTCTTCCATGACTTAGCAATTATGAATTGAGTTGCAATAAACATTTGGGTGCAGATGTCTTTTTGATATAATAATTTCTCTAAGAAAATGCCGGGAAGGCTATGTTAACCAATTTGATGAAAATATTTCAAATCATATATAAAACCAGCATGTTGTACCCATAATTACATTAATGTATATATTTATGATTTACTTTAAAAAATAAAATAAATACTTTTGTTAAATAAAAGATGAGAAGTCTTTATTATAGAAAATTAAGATCACAGAAAACATGAAAAGATAAATAAATTACCCATAATTCTATCAGTTGTGGTAATATTTGTATTATACACTTTTGGTCTTTTTCTATCCTTTCATTCTTGTGAATGGATGGGTATAAAAAGCATTACTTGAAAGAACAAAATAATAGAAGCAGTAGTATAATCCTATACAAGAAGAATTGCCCTAAGCATAATAGATTTTAGCTCTTCTGGACTCCTAGACTCCTATTCAGTATCTGGGAAGTTTTTTAATGTCATCAACTTTTGACTGTTACTTCTCAACTATGTGCTTGAATTTAATAAACTAACAACTGTGATCTGATAATTCAAGTGCCACCCTAATGTTCATATGTGAAACTTGTGTTCTCTATGTGTAGAACACTCTGCACCAGTGACCTGAACCTAAGGGTATGCAGTGGTAACTTTCTTAGAACCCACTTCACTCACACCCAACTTTGACATTTAACTCCTTCCACTCTTTCTCCCTGGCTATACACATATATAAGCTTGGAGATGAAAGAGTTGGAGGTAGAGAAGTATAGCTTTTTATTCTCTTCCCATACTCTAAAAAGTCCAAAATTCTGAAGTTATCAATGTTGAAGGCCACTGAGGGATTCATTGATTCAATTATTTATTCAATCAACCCGTTTTAATCAGTGAATATTTCACTGAGTACCTCATCCTATAATAAGATAGCCACACACTGAGTTAGGTGCTGAGAGGGAAAAAAACAAACAAAGAATAAATGTGATTCTTAGTTAAAAAAGAAAAAGTGTCACTTAATTGGAGAGGCAATACTAATTAAATTCTACAATTAAAAACAATGCAAATACCATATAAAATTACTTAATATAGTACAGATACATTGCTGTATCTGTACCAGTATCAGCCTTTATTTTAAAAGAAACTTTTTTTCCAAAAATTCTACAGACCTTAAGATTTTGTGTTCTGAATGATTCAGAAGCTAACTAGAGTCCAAATTTTGTTTATGAGATACTTACTGTATTTTAACAAAATAACATCATATAATTTAATGTAATGTATTTTAAACAAAAATTTTAGCAAATCAATTTCAATAATATATAAACTAGATAATGCATCATGACAATATGGGGTTTATTCCAGAACTATAGGGATGGTTTGACCTTAAAAAAAATCAAACAAAATAGAACAACCCCCCCCCATGTGATTATCTCAATAAATGCAGAAAAATGATTTGTCAAAATTTAAGTCCATTTCTGACAAAAATACTTAGTAAACTAAGAATAGAAGAAACTTCCTCAACCTGACAAATGGCATCTTTGAGAAATCCATAACTAACATCAAACTTAATGACAAATACTAAAAACCTTCTCCGTAGGATCAGGAATAAGCTAAATATGTTCTCTGTCACCACTTCAATTCAACATTGTACTGGAGATTCTAGCCAGTGCAATCAGGCAAGAAAAATAAATAACAGATACCTGCATTAGACAGGAAGAAATAAAGCTGCCTTTGTCACAGACAACCTGATCATCTCTATAGAAAATCTGATGAAATCTACAGAGAGCCAGGATACATAAGTTCATTGAGCTTTCTTATTACAAGATTAATATGCATAAGTTATTGTATTTCTATATATTAGCAACAATCATAAATTAAAATTAAAAAATAACATTATCAAAACTATTGGAAACTCAGAATTAAAATTTGACAACAGATACAAAATTGTGTGATGCGATTATAAAACTTTGTGAAGAGAAATTAAAGAAGACTTAAAGAGATAAATTGTGGTCATGGGTGGAAGATGCAATATTGATATAATGATAAATAAATCAACAGAAGACAAAGCCCAGTAATAGATCTTCCCACAAGGACAGTTAATTTTTTTTTTTTTTTACAACAGTACAAAGGCAATACCGTGTGAAAAATATTTTTATTTTCATCAAACAATGGTAGAATAATTAAATACTCATATGCAAAACACTGAAATTCTAGCTGTACTTCATGGTATATTAAGAAAAATTAGCTAAAAATGGATCTGAAAGCTAAAAAATGTTTTCTCTCATTTTTTTTTTCCTAGAAAAAAATAATGAGAGAAAATCTTTGTGACCTTGAATTTGATTAAATTTTCTTAGGTACAGCACCCAAAGATGATCTATAAAAGAAATAAAAAGCAAATAGCACTTCATCAAATCTAAGAATGTCTCTTTTAGTGACATTGTTAAATAATAAAAAAGAAACCCAACCTGGGAGCAAATATTTACCAAGCATATATCTTATAAAAAGCTTATATCTAAGACATATAATAAAGAAAACTCAATAATAAGAAAAGAATTTCACTGAAAAAAATGGGCAAAGTATTTAGCAGTCACTTCTGCCTAGAAAATACATGTATAGAAAATCAATGCATGAAAATGTATTCTAAATCTTTAGCCCTTAGGGAAATACAAATTAAGACCAGAATGAGATAGCCCTACACACCTATAAGAATGTCTAAAATTACAAAGACTGATATATCAAGTGTTGGCGAGGATGACGAGCGCTCGATCTCTCATGATACAAACAGTTTAGAGAACTGTTTTCTAATTTCTTAAAATTCTATACCCTCGCTCACTATATTTATTCCATTAGTCCATTCTTAAGTTTGTACCCTGAAGAAAAGAAAGCATATGTCCATAATATGATTTGTACGTGAACGTTTGTAGCAAATTCATGTGGAATAGTGTGATGGCTGATTTTAGGTGTCAACTGGACTGAATGAAGGAATATATAGAATCCTGGTAAAGTATGCTTTTTGAGTGTGTCTGTGAAGGTGTTTCCAAAGGAGATTAGCATGTGAGTGGGAGTAAACACGGTGGAGAAGATCTATCCTCATTGTGGGCTGGCACCATTCAATCTGCTGGAAGCACAAGGAGAACAAAAACAGAGAAAAGTCAAATGTGTCCATCTACCTGCTGAAACTGGGATATGCTCTTTCTCTCCTGTTGGTGGACAACAATTCCAGGCTACCAGCTTTTGGTCTCTAGGACTTACTGAATTGCAGTTCCCCACATCCTCAGGCTTTTGGCATTGGACTGAGAGTTATATGATTGGCTTCCCTGGTTCTGAGGCCTTCAGACTTGAATTTAGCTACATTGCCAGCATCCCAGAGTCCCTAGCTTGCAGATGGCCTACTGAAGTCCTTCTTAGCCTCCATAATTGTATAAGCCAATCCCCCTAAGGAATTCATATATATAAACTAATGAATGAATTATGGAAGCTAAGAAGGACTTAGCATAAGCCAATCCCCCCTAATGCCCTAATGAATCCATATATATATGTGTATATATATGCATATGTATACACACACACACGCACACATATATATATATATTCTGTTGCTATATCCATTGATTCTGTCTCCCTGGAGAACCCTGACTAATATAAATAGCCAAAACTAGAAATAATTAACATGTCTGCCAACAGGTAAATAGATACACAAATCATAGTATATCAATACAGTGTAATAATGCTTTGCAATAAAAAGGGATGAGTTATTGATACATGTAGCAACATAGTTTTTATCTCAAAATAACTATGCTGAATGAATTGAGCCACAAAATAAGAGTATATACTGTATTATTCCATTCAAGTATAACTGAAAAAAATATAAACCGATTTATAGTGATTAAACTAAAGTAATTAGTGTAAACTAATCTACAGCTGATTAATTGTTGCATAGGGGAGGGTAGGAAGAGGGTTGTGAGAGAGATTACAAGGAAAGGGGCACAAAAAACTTTGGGGGATATGATTATGTTTACATCTTGCTTGTGACAGTGGTTTCATTAGTCTGTCTTTATGTTTGCATGGACATAAAATAAATCTCATCTATATCAAAACTTTAAAGGTATATAATTTAATAAATGAAGTTTATTGGTTGTTAACTATACACAAATAAAACTATTAAAATTTTTTATAGGTCATTCAACTTTGTGCACCTAATAATTCAAGAGTTAACCAATGTCTCTGAAAATGTTTAAATGTGCATTTCATTCTAATGAGATTAACTATAATTGGAAAATTAAAACTTCATTAACTGCATAATGAATTATTTTTAAATACAGAGTGCTAAATGAGCAATTACTTATTAAGCTAATGCCCTTTTAAAAACTTTGAAGTGATATCCAGCTAAACTAAAAATTTAACAGGGCTGTCATTATGTGAAGCTGGAATATGAAATGAAAATTATGTGCATGTCCAAACAAGAATGTACATAGAAGCCCTGTATACGATTTTGAACAGGCTTTTTCTTAGTGTAGTTCTAATCCTATGATGAAAAATATCTTTTCCTAAAGTGTATAATTACCCTCTGTCACTCTTAAATCTCCTCTGGTGTCTAAGCTCGCTTAATAATGGTGAACAGATGAGCAGAAATTAAAAATAAAGGCCTTCTACCAATTTAGCACCCCGTACATAATGTACCTATAATGATAGTTTGATTGCCAGTATCCATTATTTTTTTGTTGCTGCCTTTTTTTTTTCTATTACTGCACCAGAGCCCTGGGTTTCAAAAAGAATGCAGCATCCTGTTCTATAAAACCAGAGCAATTTACATGAATACCAGTGTTAGCCTGTATTAGAAAGAAGCATAGAATAAAATGGAAAACATAATGTAATGCCACGTGGACCATTTAATGTCAGTGGCACTCTTCACTTAAATATCATATTACATTTTGGTTAATTTATTTTCCAAAAAGGAAAGTGAAAGGCATGGATTTTTCCCCCCAGTAGAATAGGGAGGAAGATAGAAGTGTTTATGGATATTAAAATGAATAAGAAAAATACAGCAAGTTCTCTACCACAGTTGCCTCAGGAGATACGGAGCAAATGAAAAAGAGATATTCAAGGTAAAACCAAGAGAGATATTATTCAAGTTTGGTATAGGGTAGAAGAGATTTGAAATACCACTGTAATTTTTAATAATTATTTGAATCTGAAACCTCTTGTTTTAAAATTGTTACTTTCAATTACACTTATGCAATCATTTACAGCGTCATATTTATATTTATGCTTTTCTGGGGAACCACTGACCACACAAGCATTATAAATGCTAATAAGTCATTTGGGAGAGAAGCCTCCATGCTAGATGGTTAAACAATTAGTGCTGTAAAAATAATGAGCTGGATTTCTTTAGTGGTTGAGGTGACTTCCCTCGCTTTTTGAAATTCAATCGATGAGTTGTTTTAGTGAAATGTTGGCACAGCCTCAGATGCCTGGCTCAGTGCTGTCAGGACGCCCCTGGCTGGGATGCTCTGTGGCTTAGTGAAGGGTGGGAAGGACTCAGGCTGTTGGGCGTGCTGGGCAGGGGCCTGACAAGGGAGTGAGGAGACCAGTAATGTGACCTAATTAAACATTAGCATTTTCAACATTCTGTGAGAAAATTTGTTATGCAAAACCCCACTCACCTGTAAACCCAGAGTCTTAGTGCAGAGCTGAGGGCTCGGTCATCACTGCCCCTCCCCTGCAGGCCTGAAGGTTGCAAACAGCTTGTATTGATATTGGGGCCCTCTCGTGCTCCAGTAAAAGATTTCTCTCTCCGCAGACCTAGGAAATTACCCAGGAGAATTGTGGACGGTTTTCAGTTACCTTAAAAACATCCCGCACAGGCCCTTCTTGGGCGGGGACGAGCAGACTGGACGGATCATTGGTCTTTCCGAGTCCGCTCAGTCCCACCCTGCACCACCTGTGCAAGCAACCCCGGCGCAGTGTGAATATTTTCCCTCATTATAACATTTCCCTCAGTCACTTCCTTAGTTTTATAGCGACTCTCGCTCCATTTTCCCCTTAGATATTCTGGAGCTTGAGTAAGAATCTGAATCAATCCTCCGGGCTGTTTTCTGAGAGCAATTCTGCGTGAGGTCCTGAAGCTACCTGTCAGTGTGTGCGGCGGTTTGGAGGAGGTGGAAGCCGCCTTCGCCCTCCCTCCGCGGTCTTGCCAGGAACCCGGCATGGCAGAGAGCTCAGCTTTCCGCAGGCTAAGGGGCTCTGCGCGCCCAGTCCTGCGGAGAACCAGCCCAGACGTCTGCAGGAAACAAGGGCGCACTCACCGGGAGCAGGCGGGCCAAGAAGAGCCGTTCACCTGGAGGGCCTTGCACGGGGTGGACCTTGTCTCCATGGCTCTGAAGGGACCACCTTCAGATGCTTAAGTGCTTCCCTGGTCTCTTTAGGAAGGGTTCAATGTGAGCCAGCTAAAAGTCATCTCCAAGCAAAACAGCAGAAAGGAAGGAGCCTAGCTGGAGCTGGGGGTGGGGTTGACTCACCTAGGCAATCCGAGAGGGAAACAGCGCTCTCCTCCTTGGTTGAGTAACAACCAATGGGGCAGGTATTGGCCCAGCCTAGGCTCTGAGGAGCAAGGCTTTGCCCAAGGGAAAAGCATGAGCATAGGATGCAACCCATCAGGAAAAGACTCCCCAGCTTTAAATAGGGCCACCTGCATCTCCATCATGAACAGTCAGGGCGGGTCTTCCAAGGAGGGGTCAGATCTCAACCTTCTGAAGCCAGAGCCAACAACTACCCATTGGATAGTCGGCCAGTGGCTTGGAGCCAGGAGTTCTTGTTTCTGGATTATATCTTGTCTTCTTCTTTCTGTTTGGCATTCCTAGACCCAGCAGAGACTGGGGATGAATAACCTGCTTTTCAGGTGCTGGGAGACAGGGACAGCCGAGTTGTTGACATAGCTCGTCTTCTATGCCCAAGGGGAGCTGTCCTCCATAGTGGTGAGGGTGGTCAAGCTGACCTCATAAATATTTTTCATCTCTGACTTCAGTAATTATTTTCAGGTGTTACAGCTCAGCAAGGAATGATGAAAAATAAAGTTTCTGTGATTAGATGAGACCTGCAGGTCACTGGGAGTAGAATCTGAGCTGTTCTCTGTATAGCTCAAGAAGTCACTGTCCACACTCATCAGAGAGCTGAGGTCGCCCCACCTCTACTCAATTACACAAAGTAAGTGAATTTGTTTCCTTCCTGATTATGTGTCCATTCCTTCTTTGTTATCTCCTACACCCTCTCTTGCTCCACCACCAAATCTACTACCCTGGAGTTCTCTGCTCTTTTCTCTCTCCAAGATTTTGAACACTTACCTATTTCTGAGTACCTGAAATCAAATTCCACTTGTAGCCACAATGCTTCTCTGTGGGGTGGGAAATGTGGTCAGATGCAGTGGTAGGAAAATGCCTTTGAAAAATTGCTTGATTTGCTGCATTCTATTGAGTCTTGGTGTGAAGTCAACATTCCTTTGCTGTTTTGGAAAATTCTCAGAAACGATATGCACAAAAATTTCAGATAAACATTTTCTATCCTAATCATTTTCCTAGATTGTCCCCAGGTATGAAGAGAAGGGATGGGGAAGGGGCCTGGGGAAATAGGGCTCTGCCCTTTTTCTCACAAAGGGGCAGGGACAATGCCATCTCTAAACAAGAATCCCAGTTTAGGAAAGATGTTTGTTCAGTGAAGTGCATGGTTAGCATAATGAAGAAAGCTTCATTTAAACTATCTGCATTTAATTTCGGTTCAGACCACCTCAGCAGAATTGAATTGGCAAGGGAATGCTGATAACCCCAGCTTCCTGGGAGGCCAGATCCAGTAGTCAATCAAAAATCCAGGTGCTGCATTTTGTATCTTTAAGAAGATAAAGTTTCCCTCTCAAAACAGAACATCATATCTTTAGATTAAGTGCTTCAACTCTAATTCTTGGCTTAACCATTCTCACTTCTACAGGCTAAGTACCCCTTATCCCAAATGCTTGGGACCGGAACTGTTCTGGATTTGGGATTTTTCAGGATTTTGGAATACTCGCATATACATAATGAGTTATCTTGGGGATGGGACTCAAGTCTAAATATAAAGTTTATTTAAGCTTCATATGTATCATATATATCCTGCTACTGAGTTTCTGCAACAGCTTGACTTCCTGTGCTATAAACATAAATGCTGCTTCACTATTACCCATAGGCTAGGAAACTGCAGGCCTTTTTGACATTATCAAAAATATTTTTATACCACCATGCAAAGAATAAACAAAAAAACACAGTAAGTAGCACATAGGTTTTGGGTGTAGGTGGGGCATAGAGGGGTGTGTCTGGCCAACACAGGTGCCATTTCAAGACCCTTCATGGGCACACTTGCATAGGGGGAATCTGGGTATGTTCAGAAGAGGTACTGAAGGGGACTGGGTGGTCTTTGTTCCCTTGAGGATTTTGAAAAAACTGTTATCTCATATGCCTGTGTTTTGAAATCAGGTGTGAAATTTTCTGCTTAAGACATCATGTTGGCACTCAAAACCTTTCAGATTTTGGATCATTTGAGATTTTAGATTTTTGAATTATGGATGTTCAATTTGTGTTAGAATTAAGGATAAATTCTCTTAAGGGGTTTATTGCCTAATGAGCCCCAACATTGATAGGATACAGGCTAACAGAGGAACAAAATCTTTTTCTAGAAATCTGTCATAATATAGTTTTCTATCAAACTGCCTAAGATTTTCCATCAAACTGCCCAAAGGGTGAGGTGGGGCTTCACCTTTGGGAAAATTTCAAAACTGTGATCTGACTCCTCATATCCAATCTAGGAAGCAAGAAGTGTGGTGGTTTAGCGAGCTGGTTTTGAGATCAGTGTGCCTATGTTAGAGCCGAGAGAAATCTTAGGGACCTCTAGTAACATCTCCTCTCTTACAGAAAAGAAAAATGTGCCAGGAAAGGAAAGGTGACTTGCTCAAATGCTTAGAATGGAACCAGGTCTTTTGACTTTGCTTCTAATGTTCTTTTGTAGAGAACTGGAAGAACTACCAAATTACCTCTTCAAGCTGTAGTCTACTTTTTCTAGTCTTTGTGTAAGAGTCTATTCTGTTTTACTGCATGTAACTACACACCCAGGTCAAGAAACAAAATGTTACCCAGCACCTTTCCCCATTATACTCCTTTCAGTAACTATCCCACCAAGGGTAGCCACTGTTCTGACGTCCAACACCATAAATTAGTTTTTCCTGGTTTTGAATTTTAGGTAAGTGGATCATATAATGTATCTGGCTTCTTTCATTCAATGTTATGTTTATGAAGTTCATTATTATGTGTTGTGTGCAGCAATAGTTCCTTTTTGCTTGGTTGTTGTTGTTTTTTTTTGTTGTTGTTGTTTTGTTTTTGTTTTCGTTTTTTTGAGACAGAGTCTCACTATGTCATCCTCAGTAGAGTACTGTGCTGTCACAGCTCACAGCAACCTTAAACCCTTGGGCTTAGCTGATTCTCTTGCCTCAGACTCCCAAGTAGCTGGGACAAGGCGCTCGCCACAATGCCTGGCTATTTTCTTGTTGTGGTTGTTTAGGTGGCCGGGGCCAAGTTTGAACCTGCCACCCTTGGTGTATGTGGTTGGCGCCGTAACCACTGTGCTATAGGCACCGAGCCGGCAATAGTTTTTTTTTTTTTTTTTTTATTGGCGTGTAGTATTTCATTGTATGACTATCACCATTTACTTATCCATTCCACTGTTGACAGACGTTTGTGTTACTGACAGTTGTTATCTATTATGCATAAAGAAAACATTTCTGTACTTTTTTTTTTCTATACTGGTGGAGTAGAATTACTGGTGGAGTAAATTGCTGAGTCATAGACTACATATAGATTAGCTTTACTAGAAACTGCCCAACAATTTTTAAAGGCGATTGTACCAATTTGCACCTTTACCACCAGTGTAAGCAATTCCAATTGCTCTACATCCTTGCCAAAACTTGCCACCAATAATACCTTTAAAAAGAAATGAATTTAGTTATTTTTTTTTCCTGTTTGCAGAAGATTTTGAGGGAGAGGAGAGAAGAGGAATTTTGTCCCAAATTTTGTTTATATTTTTAATTGCGTGTGAGGTGTCTCAAGCCCCACTCCCTAAAGGTTTTCTATTTGCCCCAGTATTGCCAGCCTTAGGTAAATGACTGTAGTGGTATCATTTGGAGTTCTAAGAAGGCTACTCTTAGAAGACAACCTGGCCACACATTTGGCTGAAATATTATAGTTAAAATAGGCTTCCATTGGTTCCTAAAGTCTTTTACTGTCAGGCATGCTTTATTGAGAAACAAAGATTTACTGTCAGCTGACAGCACAGCTGACAGTTCTGAGACAATTTGGTGGTTCAGACTCTAATTCCAAAAAGGTATGCATAAAGGATATTTCTATCATTAGTAGGATGGAGAAGAACACTACTACCTCACCTCTTAGTCAGGTGCTAATCCACAGCCCCAGCATTGCATAGATTATTTTTTTCTATGTTTTACCATACCCCTTTGGAGTATGGTATGGTAAAACCAGAAAGAAGATAAATTGTTAGCAAACTTAACTTTGATGTTGATATTTAAAACCTAGGGTAGATTTTTTTTAAAACAAAACATTTAGCTGTCACTAAGTGCAAAATTAATGTTTTACCCCAAACAGAAACCATTCAGCCCAGTGTTTTTTAATCAATCAGTCCAGTGTGTATTAACAGCACAATCTAGTGAGCTACTCTGTGGCCACCCAAATCAGTAGTGTCTGGACCAGTACACTATAAAAATAATTTTGCTTACATCTCTAATATCTGAGATAGATATAAACTCAATTAGCTGAGATTAATAATGTAATATTATTTATTAAAACCTTACACTGTGTCAATGGCAGTTGTATAATAATGTCTTTAGATACTTTATTATGTGGTCTTGACAACATCCCTTGTGTTACACTTTATGCATCCGAAAAAGAAGTTAAAGTTCTTGCCTTTCTATAAGTGGCCGAGAGGAAGTCAAGATAAAGTTTGTTGGACTTTAGGTCTCTGATGGGAATGTTACCCTTCGCTGGCTCCTGCCAGAAACCTACAGCAGGGCTTCACGCTGGAGAGACCTCCAAGTTGTAACTGATCCTTTTGTTTACCCTGCTTCTCTTTCTATCTTCTACATTATCTCCATCCTCTCTCTACCTTGTTGAGTACCTGTCACTCACTCACTTTCTTGTCATGGAAGGTGTGCCTGGTGCATGCTTCTCCTGATAAATCTCTGACAGAGAAGGCCTCACAAGCACATTTCAGTCTGAAGCAGACTGCTGCAGCACCATCTGCCAGCCCGATAAAGACAATCTTCCTTTAATTAGGAATGTTGAAATGTTGGAAATCCAGGCCAACTTCTAGCATTACAGAGAAAACTTAGGGTATGGAATCCTTGGAGGAGGAAACCGAGAGCTGGGCCCACATTTTCAGGGAAAACACACAACTTGCCTGAGTTTAGGAGAAATGGGACCTTGTGCTGTGTCTTTGGGAATCTTCCCTGCACCCTCCCAAGTGGCCTTCGTGGTAACACTGCCAGGGGCCAAATGCACTGGGGAAAGTTTTAGTTGTATTCACATGTTTCTGGCTTGAATCTTTCCCTACACTGAAGTGGGTTTGGTATTTTCTTTTTTTTTTTTTTTTCCCTTAACAAGGGTTTGGCCAAAATTAAGATCCTCTTTGTGAATGTGTAGGTATTGAGTGGATACAAAGATCTTTCTCCACCTATGCTGCTGAACTTTACTATTACAGAAATGCACTTTACCCTGAAGAGAATTTTATTTCAGACCTGGGATGCATTCTTTTTAAAATGGTAGAAATCAAAATGAGCTATACTTGAGAATTATCGCCTATGTACTGTATATAATAGTTTTTTAATTTTAATGTCACCCTGTGTAAAATGCCATAGTATCATAGCTCACAGCAACCTCAAACTCCCGGGCTCAAGGGATCCTTTTGCCTCAGCTTCCCCAGTAGCTGGGACTACAGGTGTACACCACTATGCCTGGCTAGTATTTCTGTTTTTAGTAGAGACAGTGTCTTGCTCTTTCTCAGGCTGGTCTCAGACACCTGAGTACAAGCCATCTGTTGGCCTTCCAGAATGCTAGAATGACAGGCATGAGCCACCAGACCTGGTCTGCAGGGGTCCTCAAACTACAGCCTGCGGGCCACATGTGGCATTGTGATTGTATTTGTTCCCATTTTGTTTTTTTACTTCAAAATAAAATATGTGCAGTGTGCATAGAAATTTGTTCATAGTTTTTTTTTAAACTATAGTCAGGCCTTCCAATGGTCTGAGAGACAGTGAGCTGGCCCCCTGTTTAAAAAGTTTGAGGACCCCTGGATATAATATTTTAATTGTCATCCATTATAGGGTTAAAATGTCATTGTAATTATTGAAAGAATATTTACTTGATTTCAGTGTAGTCAAATTGAGAATTTTTTCCCTTGTGATAAATAAGGCTGTACCCAGTATTATTATAGTTAGAAGAATGATTTTACCTTAAGGAAATGATGTAATATTTCAACTCCCAGATAAAATGATGTGAAAAAAATTTACATAAACCTTAATATTTCAGTAATGCCATTTTCTTTGATTCCTTAATATAAGACATAATCATTCAGGTCTCTTTAGGTAAAAATCACTGAAGAGCTAGAAATAAGTTGAATAAACATAATTAATTTCATTTTTCTGTAATATACAAAGTCATAAACACACTAACTCCCTTCTATATTGATTCAATAGAGGAAAAATGAAGGTAGTTTTCAAAAGATATAATACAGGTAGTATTACTTAGTCAAAATGTTGAGATGAAGTTTTATTGATTTTTGTATTTCCCATAAATTTAAACACCAAGTCCTGATCTTAAATATACCAAATATTTTGTATATTAAAGGTAAATAAACCACAGTGACATAAAGCCCTGACTATGATATGTCCCTTAAATTTAGCTGACATTTTTGTTTTCATGAAAGTACTATGGTACACACAACCACCAACTAAAACCCTAATCCCTTCTTCTAATAACACTATTCTGTTGTACCTGGTGGGATCCATAGATTGCTAATTTGTTAATGGTAGGCTTTCATGGGAAGCATGTTTGTCATAGAGACAGTCAGTGACCAGTGATATACCTCCAGCAACCAGCTAAATCCTTGTCATTAAAATTAATCTGACATTTAAAAAATGATTTCATGGCTCCAAGTGATGACAACATAGAAAAATTGACACACAGATAAGTCATAAACCCTAATTTATGTCCTTCACAGAGGAGATATTGGGGAAGACTTTACTGTACAGTCCACCACATCATCAGTGTCAGGATTTTTGTATGTATCTCTGCATTACTAGCTCAAGTTAATAACATAAATTGTTCTCAAAATGACATCAAATTTTGCATACTCTAACACCAATGATCATAAGTTCTATTTTTCCCTACTTTCTCCTTTTTAATCTTAGTAACCACTAAGTCTTTTCAATTCTACCACTTGTATTTTCTCTCTGAAATCCTTCCTTTCTATCTCCATTACCTCTGCTTTGTTATAAGCTTTCAGCACGGTATTTTCTCTGTCCCTGAAAATTGCAATGTAAATGCTGAAATACTATAGGAAAAACTAACATTCCCTTTTATTGAGAGAGGTCTGGAATTGAGAAGCAGGCGGGAAGTGGAATTTTCTGTTTCACCCAGTAGCTTCTTCAGGCTTTTCATGGAGTGGACATCTCATCACACTGAATGGAATGTCAGTGTTTAAAAATAAGTAAGATTCTGACAATTAAGTTCATGAACTCATCCCAGGAAAAGTGCTACATATTTCATTGTTGAATATCACTATGGTCATCTTTAAAGTACTCGTCTTTGGAAAATATATACAGACACCAGTGTCCAGTTGACCCTTCAAAGCAATTTTAGATGACCATCAGAGCTGTTGTATACACTCTGACAATTAAGTTCATGAACTTGCCACCATGCCCTTATGTTGGCAGCACTGTACAAACAACTTGGTAAGGTTTCATAACCTTGATATGTCATTGTCTCACAGCTGTGTTCATGTGGATGTGGAGTGCTGTCTTGCTGAGTGGCATTCATTATTGCTGTGATGTGTCATACAATAGCTCTGATGAGTGTTTAAAAAAAAAAAAAGTTCCAAAATTGCTTTGAAGGGTGAATTAGGACTGAATGCTTCCCAAAGGAAGTACTTTGAAGGTGACCATAGTGATATTAAGCAATGAGGTATGTAACAATTTTTCTAGGATGAGTTTGAGAACTTAATTGTCAGCACCCCCTTTGTATTTCTTGGAAAGCCTGTCTGGGATGCATTTGTTGAGAGATGACACATGGCACTAAGGGAGCACCTTTGTAAATAATTTTCAAGAATGATGAAACTTTTTGAGATTTTTTTTTTCTGCCTTGATCTCTGACTTTTAGTCTTAACACTTGGCTAAGTTGAGATTCTGTTGCAATGATCCAAATTCCCTCCTCAAGTTTTGCCCATCTTCTCTTGAACCCACTGTCTAGTCTCTGTGACTTCAGTAGTGTTCTACATGCATGCTCTTTTCACATATCTGTTTGAGTCGGTACAAGGTCTGGCATGAAGAAGATGTTTAATGAACATGGGAAAGTGTAAAGAAGACCAATTTTAGCTCTATTGCTATGTCAATAATTTTTACTTAGCATTATGATCATTATATGCATGTGCAATTGGAACTAAAAAAATCACTCATTTGGCACTGAAGAGTAACAAATATAGTTTTTGGGAAAGTGCCCCTAGTTTCTCTAAGCCCCATGTGGAGGCCTCATGGGCCCAAAGCTCTTGACCAGTCTGATGGACAGCTGTATGCCCAAAGAGAGGACAATCTTTTATACCTACCAGAGTCCCTTTATCAGGTACAAATGAGATTTCCCTGGCTCTGGCCTTTGCAGTGAAGCTGCAAATTTTAAGACAGGCAGGAGTGTCTCCATTTCAGAAATACAAGTGAAAACAAACAATCTATCTGTCTGCATAACATTCCTTTAAAATCAAATGAGTTTATTTAAAGCACGGTAGCCCTTGGGAGGTGGGTGAAGACTGGCCAACTGTACCACAGAGACTGTAGGAACCCAGGGGCCTGGCAAACTTTCCATCAGGTTTTATGTCAAGGCTTGTGGGGGTGGGGTAATGTTTCATACCAATAACTCAGAGGATTAAACACATTTCTATGCAACTGTGGCAGATTTAGGTTTTATTTTTACCCCACAGTCCTTAAATTACAATACCTCTTTTGATGTGGCATATGCACATTGTGTATTCTTAACTGCTTATTTGGATACATTTGAGACTCTCAGAAGCCTTTTTTTTTCACTATAGATGCCAATAAGTATGTCTTTCGGAGGAAGAGAAACTGTACTTTTATATTCTTGGTTTGGGGATTCTAATAACGGTTTAAAAATTTATAACCGAATAATGAACCATGTATACCACTGCATTATACTGAAGGAGTTTCATTTTCCTTAAAAGGAAAAGTACTTGAATTTTTGTTCTAAAAATGATCTACTACAGTTTCCCGTCTGGAAATCCTAACTACCTTCGTTGTCTGATGTTTCCCTATTACTGTCTCTGAAAATTAAAACTATGAACAAGCCCCATTGGATGAGAGGAAAGATTCCCAGTTAAATCCTTTCTTGTCTTCACTAATAGCTAACTTTACCCTACAGCTGCTACATCCTTGTTCCTGCTGTCCCTTGATTTACAAATACAGTATTATTTTTCTCTGTTGGAATCTTGTATGCTCTGAATATTTTTGGACTCCAAAATACATTTAAAACCCTAACCCCCCCTCCCTCTGCGCTGTTGCTACCCTTGCCCAGCTCATCGCTCTGAGTCCCTCACCTGGCAGGCTTGCCCTCCCTGGAGTGCACAGGTTGGTGTTATGAGCAGGAGCAGGCACGTGGCTTGTGGCCCCTGCCCTCGCCTGACCACTCCAGGCTCTCGCTGCTCCCAAAGGGCCTTCTCTGAGACTAAACATAGTGTCAGTCGAACTTCATTTTCGTAGGGAACCAGTAGGTGGGAAGACCCAGCGAGAGCGAGCTATGAACCCTGTGAGTCAGCTGGCCTCCCCGGGCACCTTCTGGGTGCTGAAGGAGCCCCTCACCTTCCTTTGAGCCCTGGAGCTGTGAACTGGCCCCCTGTTTAAAAAGTTTGAGGACCAATAGCTGCCCCAGACCCGTGATGGGCACCCTCCTGGACCTCTGAATGACTGCCACTGGGACCCTAGCGGACTTCTGGAAGAGGTATGCCTGCCCAAACCCTGCACACCAGGCCTCCCCACGCCCTGACCAGGAGCTCCAGGAGCCACGCAACCCCACGTCCTCCCTCCCTGCCTCCACACTGCTGCTCATCTGGCCAGAAACTCTGGTAGCTGAGTGCCCTCTGGAGCCCTCCCTGCCTCTGTGCAGAGCTCTTCTCCTGGCTAGAGACTGCTGGAGCCTTGGGCTCTCTGTGCCAAAATCACTGGGCGCCAGGCACTCCCACAACCGTGTGCACCACTCCCTGCCCTGGACCTGGGGGTGTCATACTCCTGAGCTGCTCCCAAAATCAGAACTCCATGGCTCCCAGAAGAGCTACACAGGGTCACTCCCTACAAAGATCCAACAACAACAAAGTGGGTCTAATTCGGAGAGACACCACCCCAACTCTGAGGATGGCCAGAGGCAATGGTGAAAAAAAACCAAGAGATAAAATCAATGGAAATACTCTGGCAAAATGAATAATCAGAGTAGATCAACTCCCCCAAGGATCAAAGAGGCAGACATAGCACAAGATCCCATACACAAATAGCTGAGATGTCAGAAATCGAATTCAGAATCTGGATAGCAAATAAGATCGAATTAGAATTCCAAGCAGTAACCCAAAAGATGTCTCAAGAATTCAATGAATTCAAAGACCAAATGACCAGAGATTTTGACACATTGAGACAAGAAGTTGCAGCCATCAAAGATCTGAGAAACACAGTAGAATCCCTCAGTAACAGAATGGAGCAAGCAGAAGAAAGGATTTCTGTCATTAAAGACAAAGCTTTTGAAAGCTCCCAAAATCTCAGAGAGGGAGAGAAATGGAAGGGGGGAAAAAAATCACTCTCTCAGAGAGCTCTGGGATAATTCGAAGAAAACCAATATTCATCTTATAGGGATCCCTGAAAGTGATGAAGTGGCTTCACAAGGCACAGAGTCTCTTCTCCATGAGGTTATGAAGGAGAACTTTCCACACATGCCAAGAGATTCTGAAATTCAGATAGCAGACAGTTTTACAACTCCAGCATGACTCAATCCTAATAAGACATCTCCCAGACACATCATAATCAATTTCACTAAAGTTAATATGAAGGAAAAAATTCTGAAAGCAGCCAGACGAAAGAAAATTATCACCTACAAGGGCAAGAATATTAGAATAACTACAGATCTCTCTGCTGAAACCTTTTAAGCTAGAAGAGGATGGTCATCAACTTTTAATCTCCTAAAACAACCCAGGATCTTGTACCCAGCTAAACTGAATTTCATTTATGATGGAGAAATTAAATACTTTAATGACATTCACATGTTGAGGAAATTTGCCATAACTAAACCAGCTCTCCAGGATATTCTCAGACCTATCCTCCATAAAGACCAGCATAATCCTCCACCACAAAAGTAAAACCACTCAGAAAATTTTGATCACAGTCCAACTTCCACAGTCACAAAAGGATTAAAAATGTCCACCGGACTCTCAAAAGGCTTATCAATATTCTCAATTAATGTGAATGGTTTAAATTGTCCTCTAGAAAGGCACAGGTTTGCTGACTGGATACAAAAACTCAAGCCAGATATCTGCTGCATACAAGAATCTCATCTTACATTAAAAGACAAATATAGACTCAAGGTGAAGGGATGGTCATCTATACTCCAGGCAAAAGGAAAACAGAAAAAAACAGGTGTTGCAATCCTATTCGCAGATGCAATAGGCTTTAAAGCAATGAAAATAAGCCACTTCATATT
>CAUYPK010052829.1:0-10643 GCA_963574355.1 Loris lydekkerianus | reverse complement strand
TTTCTCTTATAAATTTAGGTGCATTGTGTTTGGGTGCATAAATATTAATAATTGAGATCTCATCATATTGAGCATTACCTTTAACAAATATGAAGTGTCCATCCTTATCCTTAATTATTTTGGTTGCTTTAAAGCCTATTGCATCTTCAAGCAGGATTGCAATGCCTGCCTTTGTCTGTTTTCCATTTGCCTGGAATATAGATCACCATCCTTTCACCTTGGGTCTATGTTTATCTTTTAATGTAAGGTTGGATTCTTGTATGTAGCAGATATGTGGCTTGAGTTTTTGGATCCAGTCAGCCATCCAGTACCTATTTGGAGGACAGTTTAAACCATTCACATTAATTGAGAAAATTGATAAACCTTTCGAGGGTCCAGTGGACATTTTTAATCCTTTTGTGACTGTGGAAGTTGAAATTTGATCAAAAGTTTTTGGGTGTGTTTACTTTTGTGGTGGAGGATTATGCTGGACTTTACTGAGGATAGGTCTGAGAATATCCTGAAGAGCTGGTGTAGTTATGGCAAATTTCTTCAACATGTGAATGTCATTGAAGTATTTAATTTCTCCATCATAAATGAAACTCAGTTTAGCTGGGTACATGATCTTGGGTTGAAAGTTATTTTGTTTTAGGAGATTAAAAGTCGATGACCATCCTCTTCTAGCTTAAAATGTTTCAGCAGAGAGATCTGCAGTGATTCTAATATTCTTCCCCTTGTAGGTAATGGTTTTCTTTCATCTGGCTGCTTTCAGAATTTTCTCCTTCATATTAACTTTAGTGAAATTGATTATGATGTGTCTGGGGGATGTCTTATTTGGGTTGAGTCATGCTGGAGTTATGAAACTGTGTGCTATCTGAATTTCAGAATCTCTTGGCATGTCTGGAAAGTTCTCGTTCATAATCTCATGGAGAAGAGACTGTGCCTTGTGAAGCCACTTCATCGCTTTCGGGGATCCCTATAAGATGAATATTGGTTTTCTTCAAATTATCCCAGAGCTCTCTGAGAGAGTGATCTGTTATTCCCCTCCATTTCTCTTCCCCTTTGAGAGTTTGTGTTCAATGTCAGAAATCCTTTCTTCTGCTTGCTTCATTCTGTTACTGAGGGATTCTACTATGTTTCTCAGATCTTTGAGGGATGCAACTTCTTGTCTCAATGTGTCAAAATCTTTGGTCATTTGGTCTTTGAATTTGTTGAATTCTTGAGATATCTTTTGTGTTACTGCTTGGAGTTCTAATTCGATCTTATTTGCTATCCAGATTCTGAATTCGATTTCTGACATCTCAGCTTTTTGTTTGTGCATGGGATGTTATACTGTGTTTGCCCCTTGATCCTTGGGGGAGTTGATCTACTCTGATTATTCATATTGCCATAGTTTTTCTGCTGATTTGGCTTCATGATTGTTTTTCACCATTGCCTCTGGCTATCCTCAGAGTTGGGGTGGTGTCTCTCCAAGATTAGACCCCATCGGGATCACTCTATTTTTGCTGGATCTTTGTAGGGAGTGACCCTGTGCAGTTCCTCTGGGGCTGCTCCAGCTAGGGAGTTCTGGTTGTGGAAGCAGCTCTGGCATGTAACACACCCGGATCCAGCAACATGGCGGGAGGTGGTGCGCATGGTTCTGGTAGTGCCTGGTGCCCAGTGACTTTAGCACAGAGAGCCCAAGTCTCCAGCAGTCTCTGGCCAGGAGAAGAACTCTGTGCAGAGGCAGGGAGGGCTCCAAAGGGCGTGCAGCTACCAGTATCCCTGGCCAGATGAGCGGGCCAAGATGGAGGCTGGGAGGACACAGGAGGGAGGACGCAGGGTTGCACGGCTCCCACAGTTCCTGGTCAGGGCATGCAGAGACCCGGTGGGTGCGTGTCATGGGTTGGGGGCCATAGCGCAACTCTTATGTAGGTCCGGGCAGCACCAAGGCCAGGAGTTTGAGGTTGCTATGAGCTGTGACACCATGGCACTCTACCCAGGGCAACAGCCTGAGGCTCCAGTGTGCCCAAACCACTCTGCCCCTGAGGGTTAAGGGTGTAAGGCAGCTCAGTCCCCACCTTTAGGCTGCTCAGTCACCAGGTTACTAGGTCCCACCTGATCCTTGCTCTGGGACCCTGAGGGTGGAGCTTGTTGGGGCAGTTCTCTCACAATGCCCTCTTGCAGCCCAGCTCAGTGGCTCAGTCTGGGGCCCCAGACAATGCCCAAAGTTCTCCTCACTCCTGCTCAAGCTCTCCAAGGCAGTTCAACTGAGTGCCAAGTCCAGAAACACCAAAACCGTTCACAGGTAAGGCCTTTCCAGTTTGCAGTCTCACTGCTGCTTGTACTTACATTTGTTGGCGGGATTAGGTCGATTGAACACACGTAACCACTTGCCAGTTTTCCACTGTTTTTGTCCTCCTCTTGGGGTCCAGAAGTCCCTCACTGACTCCCTTTATCCTCAAAGGGATGATTATAGGCAGATCCCACCAGCCAGAGGTGCCTGGAGTCCTATCTCCCCAGACTCACTGTGCCCAGTTGCAGGGAAGCTGTTACTCGGCCTATTTTTTCATTTATATATTCTTCCCTCAGTTTCTCCCATCTGCAAAATCATTATGTTATAAGCATTGAAAAGTTAACATTTATAAAGTTCTGGTATAGTGCCAGGCACAAATTAAGAACTATTTTAGTGTTAAAAATAATTACATACGAATAAATTTAACCAAGGAGGCAAAAGATTTGCACGCTGAAACTACGAAATGCTGCTAAGAGAAATTAAAGATATAAATAAATGGAAGAACATCTCATGTTCATAAATTTAATATTGTTAAGGTGTCAGTGCTTCCCACACTGATCTACAGATTCGATGCAATCCCTATTATAATCCTGACAATGTTTTCGCAGATAGAATAATCCATTGTACAATATGCATGGAATCTCAAGGGACCCAGAGTACCAGAAAAAATCACACTCCTCCATTTCAAAACTTGCTACAAAGCTACAGTAATCAAAAGAGTGGTAGGGGAAGACAGACATTCAGACCAATAAAATAAAGAGGAAAAAAATAAACCGGAGTTCATAAAAATTCAAATCTTTTGTGCATCAAAGGACATTGTCAAAAGAGAGAAAAGACAACTCACATAGGGGAGAAACCTTTGCAAATTGCATACTTGATAAGGGATTAACATTCAGAATATATTTTTTAAAAACTCCTATAACTCAACAACAACAATAACCTCAGTTTAAAAATAGGCAAAGAACAATAGTTATCAAGGCCTGAGGGGAGGGAGTAGTGAGTTAGTGTTTAATAAGTACAGTGGATGATGGGTGGTGATGATGGTTGTACAACAATGTGAATGTACTTAATGCCACTGACCTGTACATTTTAAAATATTTACAATGGTAAATTTCAATAGTAAATGTTATGATATTTATCTCTCTCTCTCTCTCTCTCTCTCTATCTATCTATCTATCTATATATATATATATACACACACACACACACACCATGGTAGAAAAATCTAAAATGTAATATTAAAAACATGAAATCCAGTGCTTAGTACATGCCAAATGCTGTTCTAAATGCATACCACATTATTACTTGGATCGAGCCTCTCAACAATCCCATGAAGCAGATACTGTTGCCCTTATTGTACAAGTGGGACATGGAGGCTCAGGGAGTGTAAGTGTTTTGCCTGTGGAAGTGGAGTAAGTGGTAGATCTGGGATAAGGGGCCCAAGAGGTGGGCTTATCTGGGCCCCCATAAACTGTACACTGCACATCCTCTCTGCTGGCTAACAAAACATGAGTGTGCCCTGTGTGTGGATGGGGTGAGACCAAGTACGAAGGGTGCTGGACCAGGAATCATTCCATCCACTGGCTGACCTTAGCCCTTTGACTCAGCACCTGCCTGATGCTGGACAGACCCAGTATGCCCTGGGTCAGTGCCTTCTCCTCCCAGCATTTACTGTCCTGGAGAACACTTGAGAGTAATGTAGCCCCAGATATAGTCACTGTCAACACAGAGGGGAAAGGGTTCTTTAAATATACTCCAAGAAAAGGCCCAAGGGAACATGTGTCCTCTAATATCTGGTAATCACCTCATTCAGCTGCAAATCCTCTCACGTTAAAAAAAAAAAAAAAAAAAGAATAACTAATGCTATGGGTTAATCATTTACTAAAATACCTGTACAATCTGGATTTCAGGAAAACTTTTAGATTGGATATTTCAAAATGTTAATGTTTACCAAGTTGCATGCAGGTGTTCAATATATTATTAACAAATGGTATCTTAGTCTTTGCTATATTAGATTTTGCATTAATACATTTTTAATTAGTATCATGCTTTTTAATATATTAATGTATTTCTTTTTTCTGTATCTCCCTCTCTCTCTCACGTTAACCATGAAAGAGACCAGTGTCCTCACAAAGGATTTGTATTATTAATATTTATTGAGAGCTTACTATATGTCAGCTTTTTACTTGTATTATTTAATCCTCCCAATATTCTCATTTTTACTTAACCATATGTTCCTGAGAAAACACACAGTGTGAGTAACCTGTGTAGTGTCAAAGAGCAGGTGGGGAAACAGCTGAGAGTTACACCCAGATCCTTACAATAAACCAGCCTCATGACCTTGGGAAGTTCCTTTCTATACTCTTTGAGGCCTATTTTCTTCATTTGTGAATGAAATGAGGGAGGTGCTTCAAAAGATGTGTAAGATTTTCTTCTAGCTTGAACATGTCATCCCCACATTCAAATGACCCTCCACCAGGGCTTCTCGGGTGTGTCCACCCTCGCTCCCTGCCGGGGTTCTGGGTGCCACAGGGCTGCAGGACTGGGGAGGAGAGTTGAGTCTGGCTGAAACCAACAGTGTCCCTGAACTGTTTCGTTCTGTCCCAAACACTCAAGCCACACTCACTCCTGATCTACCTAAATATCTCAACTACTTTAACAGTCAACCGGCACTCTGAAATGGCCCAGTAAAAGAAAGCAATAGATAAAAGATTCGAGACCTGGGAGGAGAATAGAGTTTAAATTGATATTCTCATTTCACTTCCCTCTTTAATCTCCTGGATTCACAGAATTTCTTCCCACTTGTGAATTTCCTAAGAAGCCTAGGCAGTGGTGTGCTGGCAAATGCTTAATAACAAGCTCCAGGAAAACAAAACAAAAAAAGCCCTGGTTTGAAGCATTTTCTGATTTCTCTAGTTTAAATATTCCAACCATGGCTGATCTCAAGTTATCAACACAAAGCCATTAAACACGGAGTTGGAAAGAGACGCTAGCCAGTAGGAGTTTGTGCCACCACACCCCCAAGTCTGCTTCTTAGTACTATTTCCTCTATGTATGCCTTGTAGTCTAAAGCACTGTTTATTCATTCACTCCACCAACTTTTTTTTTTTTTTTTTTTTTGAGACAGAGTATCACTTTGTCACCCTGGGTAGAGTGGTAGAGTGCTATGGCATTAGAGCTCACAGCAACCTCAAACTCCTGGGCTCAAGCAATTGCCTTGCCTCAGCCTCCTGGACTACAGGTGACCACCCTAATGCTCAGCTATTTTTCAGAGATAGGGTCTTGCTCTTGCTCAGGCTGGTCTCAAACTCCTGAGCTCAAGCAGTCCATCTCCCTCAGCCTCCCAGAGTACCAGGATTATAGGCATGAGCCACTGTGCCCGACCCATTTTATGACCTTCTTTAAAATTATAAGAGCAATGTAAACAAGGTATCCATTGAAATAGTTATTTATTACAATTTAAAAAGCCTATTGAGTTTATTACAAAATATTATTTTTCCAGTATTTCTCCACCAGAGGTTCCTTGGGACAAGACAAGTGGATTGACGGTTTTTTACTTTCAAATAATTGACTTATCCAAATTAGATGGGACAATTTTCTTCTCTTAGATTATCAATTCTCATTAACATACTCAGCCCTGGGAAAAGTGGTATCAGAATAGCCTTGACTGATATAAAGCCCAATGTGCTTTATTGTTGAAAGTCTTCAAAACCAATCAAAAAATAATCACTTTCAGTAAATGTTTTCCTAGACACGTACCTTCTATAATTCTTTCTCTTTTCTTTTCTTTTCTTTTCTTTTTTTTTTTTTTTTTTTGTTCTTGTTGCGGTTCTTTATTTTTATTTTTTATTAAATCATAAACACATAGATTATATATACATCAATGCATTATGGGGTACAATGTGCTGATTTCATATAAAATTAGGAATACTTACATCACACTGGTTAATATATACCTCATCTCATTTACTTAATTGTTGTGTTAAGACATTTATACTCTGTACTAATAGATCGGACATGTACCCTTGCATTATGCACCATAGGTGTGATCCCACCATTCACCCTCCCTGGATCTGTTCTCCCCCATCTCCTCCCATCTCCCCCTTCCCTCCTTCAACTTGGGCCATAGTTGTAATCTATTCTTCATATGAAAGTATGAGTGATTGCAAATTGGTTTCATAATAGTACTGCATACAGTTGATATTTTTTCTTCCATTCCATACTTTATTCAGTAAGATATGTTCCAGCTCCATCCATGTAAATGTGAAAGAGGTAAAGAGTCCATATTTTTTAAGGCTGCATAATATTCCATATATGCATCTAGCACAATTTATTAATCCATTCATGGGTCAATGGGTACTTGGGCTTCTTCCATGACTTGGCTATTATGAATTGAGCTGCAATGAATAATCTGATGCAAATATCTTTGCTATGAAGTGATATTTGGGAAGATGGCTGACTGAAGCCAGCTTTCCACAGAGGCTCCTGTCCAGAAGGAGAGTTAAAGGACAGAAATTTAGCAAGTAACCTGGTGGATTAGAGCAGCACCAAGAGAAAAGGTTGAAAAACGCACATCAACCCTGCTGAGGCAAGCTATGACCCCAAGGATACAAAAAAAAAGGCAAAAATCCATCACCAAGTGGACGGGAGTCCCCTCCCACATGAGAATGGCTCAGAGTACCCCACAAACAAACAAGCAGAGTTCAAAGATCCTCCCAATATACTCCATGGGAGAGAACCTCTGAAAACTGGACCTACTTCCCCTAATAGGGTGCCATGGCATTCTCCTCCAGGCATAAACTGTATAAAACTGTACATATTCTCTACCTGCAATTCTGAGCTCCCAGCACTTCCCTCCACTCTCCATCTGAGGTCTGGAGGACTGTCCCCCAGGAGTCCAGATTATTGGGTGATTTCTCAAGGGATGTGGACAGAGCCTAGACTGCAGCTGGTCAGTGCTGATTCTGTGGCATGGGAGTGAGGAGAAGATGGTCGGCTGAGAGGGAACAACACTGGAGAGGCATTGCCCCAAGGCACAGAACAGCTGCCATTTTTGGCAACAATAGGGCTCACTCCCAGATATTTCGAAGCCACACCCCCTGTCTCCCTGGGCAAGCAGAGGAGACCAGGCATCTTCTCAGGTGGCAACCACCAAGGAACAGATCTGGGATGGAAACACAGGCCCCATGAGTAAAGGGTTTGCCTGAGGTGGTACCAGCCTGGGTGGAGCGCGGGGACTAGAAAACACCCTGGCAGAGCCGGGAAATTCCAGGCTGGAACTGACCCAGAGGACCGCTTCACTGAGCCTAAGACACACCCGGCCCTCAGGGGATCATCAGCCTATAGACAAAGGAAGACAGGAGGCTAGAACTGACATCTAACAGAATACAAACCTGCAGGAGCAAAGACAGGGCCAGAGGTGCAGGCTCTGGGAATTCAAAACAGCTTCTCTTCTGCAGGGGAATTTAGCAGAGACAGAAAGAAATTCCTGCAAAGTTGTTCTGTTATGTTCTGTCAGTAACATCAATCGGGGGGGGGGGGGCAAGAACTGAGTGAACACCCCCCAGCCTCCATCAACTGCCCAAGGTTGTCAGGCCTCACCTTCCCCTGTGGGACAGAAGCAGAGCACAGCAGCCTGGCTGAGCAGATATAGATTTACTTGTGATTCAGGCAGGTACAAACCCCTGGAGTATCTGTTCACTAGAGGCAACTGGGTCACAGCCTTGAGGGTCTATCAGTGACTGGGTGTGACAGAGGTGCAAGGTGGGGAAGGAGTAATCAACGTTCCCAGACTAATCCATTTACTGGGTGGGTCCTCCTGACTTCACGGAGCACCGGAGCAGTCATATCTGAGTTGTCACCAGACCCCTGTGATTCATTTACCAGAGACCTTTTAAATGCCCCCACCTGAGACAGGTGCTGACTGAGACAATTGTTTTGGACCTTTTAAACTGAGCCAATCACCTGAGGACTATTCAAGTGGTACCCCGGGTGTGTGGTTGTAGGAAGGTTTGATTTTCCTTTCCAATTGTTGCCTGTGGGGGGCAGGGTGACTTAATTGCTGGTATTTCTCCACAGCTGAGACTTCAACCCAGAGTAACTGGTTCACTAGGGTCAGACAGAGACCACCTGAAAACAAGACAGAACCACTTAGCCCCACCACACCAAACAGGTCCCCAGTTTCTCAGGCCATAGCACTGTACGGGTCCTCAACAAAGCTCCAGGGTAAAAATCAAATGGTGTAAAGCAGAATCAGAAGAAAAACTCTGGTAACATGAATAACCAGAATACATCAACCCCCTCAAGGAAAGATATGTCAGATGTAACTGAAGATCCCATTCATAAACAGCTGACCAAGATGTCAGAAATCAAATTCAGAATTTGGATTGCAAACAAGTTTAAAAGAATGTAGGAAGTGTTGGCATTAGAAATTCAAGGAGCAATTCAAAAGTTGGAATTAGAAATTTGATGAGCAGAAGATGGTGGCCGAGTAACAGCTTCCTTGCATCTGGGCACCGTGAGTCTGGGGAGATAGGATTCCAGGCATTTCTGGCTGCTGGGATCTCCCTATAATAGACCCTTTAAGGACACAGGGAGTCAGCGAGAGACTTCTGGACCCCAAGAGGAGGACTAAAACAGTGGAAAACCAGCAAGTGGTCACGTGTGTTTAATTGGTCTAATCCCACCGGGCAACTGTAAGTACAGTAGCAGCGAGACTGCAAACTGGAAAGGACTTACCTGTGAACTGTTTTGGTGTCTTTGGACTTGGCACTCAGTTGAACTGCCTTGGGGAGAGCCTGAGTGGGAGTGCAGAGAACTTTGGCCATTGTCTAGGGGCCCAGTCTAGGCCACTGAGCCAGACAGAGCTAATAGTGTTTGGCTGTGGGCCACAGGGAGCCATTGTGAGTGATCTGCCCCAGCAAGCTTAGCCCTCGGGGTCACAGAGCAAGAATCAGGCGGGAACAGGTAACCGAGTGACTGAGTAGCCTAAGAGCGGGGTCTAGGCTGCCTTACAGTCCTAACCCTCAGGGGCAGAGTGAGACCAGTTTTGGCACACTGAGTAAGTGGATAGCCACTTCAGCAGTGATTCCAGTGACAAGTATTTTCCTGGGAAAGCTTCTGCTCAGCAAATTTACAAGTTCAAAGTGCCTTTTAAGAGGGCTGAAGAGAGATTTAGGGTGTCTACCTATTGGGGTTTGAGAAAGCAGCACCTTCAAGTCATCTCAGCACTGTGATTAACATCTCATACCCCAGAAGACCATGTGTTGCCCACACAATATTCAACAACAAAAGCAACAACTGCTTTGTTTTTGGTTGGGTTTTTTTTTTTTTTCATTTTTTCTTTTTTGTTGTTGTTGTTTGTTTGTTTATATTTTTTTTCATTTACTGATTTATTATAAGTGATATTTTGAAGGATATATGTGAAAAGCTAGATAGAAAAGATACACAAAGTGAAGTATGAGGGGAAGGAAAACAGAGCTTTCATGCACTCTCCAGGAGTGCTACTCTCCATGTGTTTAGCTAATCAGAAGCCCATCCAAAACCTGTTCTTTTCGGTTTTTTATTTTTATATTTTTCTTTTAATTCTTAAATAATAGCTGTGTACATTAGTGCAATCGCCTGTACCCATTCTAAGATGCACCATAGATGTGGCCCCACCCGTTACCCTCCCTCCACCAAAACCTCCCCACTCTCTTCCCTTTCCTTGACCATTTCCACATAGTCTTGCAATATAGTTGGGTTACAGCCTTCATGTGAAAACTATAATTTAGTTTCATAGTAGAGCTGAGTACATTGAATACTTTCTCTTCCATTCCTAAGATACTTTGCTAAGAAGAATATGTTCCAGCTCCATCCATGTACACATGAAAGAGGTAAAGTCTCCATCTTTCTTAAAGGCTGCATAGTATTCCATGGTATACATGTACCACAATTTGCTAGTCCATTCATGGGTCGATGGGCACTTGGGCTTCTTCCATGACTTAGCAATTATGAATTGGGCTGCAATAAACATTCTGGTACAGATGTATTTGTTAGATTGTGACTGTTGCTCTTCTGGGTATAAACCTAGCAAAGGAATTATAGGATCGAATGGCAGGTCTGTTTTTTGGTCTCTAAGTATTCTCCAAACATCCTTCCAGAAGGGACGCATTAGTGGGCATTCTCACCAGCAGTGCGGAAGTGTGCCCTTTCCTCCGCATCCACGCCAAAATTTCTGGTTTTGGGATTTTGTTATGTGGGCTACTCTTACTGGGGTTAGATATCTCAAAGTAGTTTTGATTTGCATTTCTCTGATTATTAAAGATGATGAGCTTTTTTTCATGTGTTTGTAGATTTTGCGTCTGTCTTCTTTAGAGAAGTTTCTCTTTAAGTCCCTTGCCCACCCTGA
>CAUYPK010052826.1:0-37088 GCA_963574355.1 Loris lydekkerianus | reverse complement strand
AGGAAAAATAGGAAAGTGTTTTTGCGGAGTTTTGCAAATGTTGATGCAAATTGTCTCCCATATTTTCAATCCTTTGTGTAATTGTAGGTCCTGAAAGACACTGTACTAAATAAAACGACCTTCTCTGGACACATGTCTTTGGCAACAGAAAGAGGGCATTCTTTAACAAATTCTCCCTCCACGAATGGTCTGCCAGTGCACGCTATTAGCTTGGCAATGTGCTCGCAGTGATGAAATATTGAGCTACTTCTGCTTCACAGAAGTATTTTGCTGAGTTGTCAATGTATTTTTCAGTTTTAATATTTTCTTTTCTCACTTCTCCAACCAAATAATCATATTTATCTTCATGTTGAGTTTGATAGTGTTGATGCAAATTGTATTCTTTGAACACAGACACTATATTCTGGCATATCAAACACACAGCTCTTTCCTTGTATTGCATGAAAAAGTAATCATAAGTCTACTGTTTTTACACTCCAAGTCATTTTTTCTCTTTCTTGATATCATTGTTTCCTAGGGATTCCAAATTGTTATTAGTAAAATACATATATATATATGTATATCTCCAAAAACAATATACCAGCAGTAACTTTGCCCACACAGAGACATATAGACTGCACTGCCCATCAATGCAGTCTGATCAGTGTCCATCAATGCAGCCTTGCCAGTCCACATCATTGCAACCTCACCAGTGCCCATATGGTAGAACTCTGCTTTTACCTCAGTCTCACACTGGTGCGGTGCGGGAACAGGCACAATTACAGAGCTAGTTCCTCCACCACCTTTCCAGTTCACACTACCGTGAGCAAACCACACTGCTATCTGTGAACTCACACAGGAATCTGATCGCGTGGGTTAGAAGACCCACGCGATCAGATTCCACCGCACGGAAAAAAGAAGGCACGTATGCCTTTTTTCTTCCAAATCTAATGCAAGTTCAGCCATACAAAAATATGGCTGAACTCGCACTGCTCCGAGATCACAACAGTGTAAACCAGGGCTTACACAGCATACAGCATACAACATCATACACAACTGAATAGCAATCAGAATATAAATGCACTTACTGTCAATTAAATTGGGTTTCCTGGTGGAGGGAGAGTGATTTGTGGGATTATACCTACAGTGCATTTTATAAGGGTACATATGAAGCTTAGTAAATGTAGAATATAAATGTCTTAACATAATAACTAAGAAAATGCCAGGAAGGCTATGTTAACCAGTGTGATGAAAACATGTCAAATGGTCTATAAAACCTGGGTATGGTGCCCCATGATCACATTAATGTACACAGCTATGATTTAATTAAAAAATAAATAAATAAAATAGAAATAAATAAATAGAAAAATAAAATAAAATAAATTGGGTTTCCTACTCCTTGGCTGTCTGCAGAGCCAGATTAAGTTCCAATGGGGCCCTAGGCAGATTACCAGTTTGGGCCCCCCATGTGATAACACTGAGCACTGACCATTTGGATTAACACTGACCGCTGACCATTTGCAATAACACTGACTGCTGACAATTTGCATTAATACTGAGCACTAACAATCTGCATTAACACTGAGCACTTACAATTATCATTACCACTGAGCACTGACTATTTGCATTACCTCTGAGGTCTGACCATTTGCATTACCTCTGACTGCTGACAATTTGCATTAGCACTGAGCACTAACTATTTGCCTTATCATTGTGATGCAACCTCCCTAGAAACCACCCCCAACCAACTTCAAAAAAAAAGGTGCCCCCCTATATGCAAAAAAAAAAAAAAAAAAAAAAAAAAAAAGGACTTTTTTGTCCTTTCCAGGCAGCCAGGAAGAGCTCTCTCATCTAAAACATATCTGATCCATGCATCCATTCCCCATCATATTCTGGAAAGGCACCCAGGCCAGCATGTGCCCAACACCAGTACTAGAGCAATGGTAGACCTTTCTCTAGTCTTTCCTAACTTCAGGAAAAAAAGGTTCCCCTTAACCACAAAAAAAAAAAAAAAGGGCCCTACTAACCGCAAAATTTTTTTGAAAAATAGACCTCCTAACTTAAAAAAAAATAAATCTTAACTTGTTCTTACCTCAGTCCTTAGGCAGCAGCAGGCTCTGCACAGGCACCCTGGTGACTCCTCTGATTACACCAGAGACTGAGAGGAGGAGTCGAGAGACAGAGAGAAGGAGGGGAGTCAGAGAGTAGGAGGGGAGTCGGAGAGTGTGGGGCACATTCCAAACATGCGCACTTCGGGTCGGAACAGGTGGGCTGCTAAGAAGGATGGCAAAAACACCCGGCAGGGAGAGACAGAGACAAGGAGTGGAGTTGGAGAGTTGGCACACATTCTACACATGCACACTGTGGCCCAGGACAAGTCAGCTACTAAGCAGGACAGGCAGGGCAGCAAAAATATCCAGCGGGCTGGGACAAGTTGGCTGCTAAGCAGGACAGGCAGCTGTGGCAAAAACACCCAGCAGGCCAGATAAATGTCCTCGGCGGGGCACATGTGGCCCATGGGCCATAGTTTGAGGACCCCTGCTCTAATCCTTTCACCAGCTACCCCAACCTCTTTCCACTGAGGTCCTTTCCAGGCAGCCAGGAAGAGCTCTCACCAGCTCTCTCATCTAAAACGTATCTGATCCATGTATCCATTCCCCAACATATTCTGGAAATGCACCCAGGCCAGCATGTGCCCAACACCAGTACTAGAGCAATGGTAGACCTTTCTCTAGTGTTCAACTCCCTGGAAGGAGGAGCCTCCAGGGCCATAGTTCTTTCAGTGTGACTTTTTCAGGGCTAAGTAAATACCAGTCATCTATGTCTCCCAAATAAAGAGGTTGCATTTCAAAGCTTTCAAAGAGTCCCTTTAAAGTCTCTCTTCACCAAGCCCTTGGTTAGACCAGGTGTCAGCAAACTTCTGCTTGTTAACACCAAGATGATAAATACTTCAAGCATTGCAGGACAGACAGTCTCTGTCAGAACTACTCACTTTTTCCCTTGTGGTACCATAGCAGTCACAGATGATATGTAAATAGATGGGTGTGGCTATATTCAACAGCATAGTATTTATGGACACTGAAATTTGAATGAAGGTTAATTTCTACACATGATGAAATATTTTTTGCATCCCCCTCACCCCTACTCCAAATATTTAAAAGTGTAAAAAGAATTCTGACCTCACAATACAAAACAGGTAGTGGGCCAGAGCTGACCTGCAGGTTGTAGTTTCCTGACCCTGGGTTAGATGCTAATATCCCCACCTCTCTCCCAAAAAGCAAAATGAAGGATCACATAGCCAGCATCATCTCTCATACAAAGCCTCCTTGCCAATCTGTCCACACAACCCTATACTCTATAATTTGGTCTCTTTTGCACCTCAAAGGAGTGCCTGGTTAGAGGTACAGGGGGTGAAAGGTGAACTTTCAAGAGTACTGATCAGTTTATTGTACATTTTCTTTAAAAACCTGTATATGCAGATTTTTCTCACCTTGTTATTTGGAATCTGTCGCATTGACATGCCTCAGCTGAAAATAAGACAGAGTTCCATTCCAAAATCTTAGCCCTCACTGTCACCCTCATCACTGCTATCTAGAATCTATGAGTAAGAGGCTAAGAAAGAAAGTCAAGTGGAGGAAGTGATGAAAAATTATTTTTTCTTTTATTTCCTTGCTTTAGGTAGATGTAACTAAAGTTGTTGATTCAACAGGATCTGGAAAAAGCAAAGTTATTCTATTTGCCCATCTTGGCTTACCTTCTCTTCTGTCTTAGAAGTATTTCCAAGGTGAAGGCCAGGGGTCCTTTTTTTCCTTCTTTGTTGATACAATCATTCCTAGGACTGTCGCCTTTGAGGAAAACTGATGTGACATTTTTCAAGTTCCAACTTCATCTACTGGAATAGAATCTGGCACTAGGACCAATGTCATAACTATTTATGGGGCCAAGATATTTCAACTTCATGTTGATTCATTTTTGCGTATTTTCAACAGCAAGTTGGTTTTAAGTATAGTTAAGCAGCAAATGTTTATCTACTCATGCAAAGCCCATTTTTACCAAGTGGAATACTTCAACATCAAGGTTCTTTCAGCTTCGCTTATGTTTTCAACCTTGGTAGAGATGGTGTGATTTACACTAAGGAAAAAATGAAGGCTCAACATAAAAGGAACATTTTGATAAAGTCTAGATGTTTTATCCATCTCTTTTTTTCCTTCTGGAAGCATTACTGTGTTGTAATAAAGCTGTAGTACATCAAATAGATATTAATGTGCTTCGTATCCAGGGAACAATCTCTGGGCTACATTTTTATATGAATACTCATATTTTAGAGTCACATAAGATCTGTCTTTGGACAAGTTCAAAGCACTGTAGAAACGTGAGTTTGTTAATTTCTTCCATATCTCAGAGAATCTGGAGGGGACAGAAATAGTTTTTTTTTCCATTTTGCGGGTCATGAAACTGAGGCCCAGAGAGATTTAGACTGAAGCAGAAGCACACAGCAAGTGAGGAGGAGACCTCAAACGTAGCTTCATTTACTGACTACCCATTTGCTGGGTGATGCTGGTCTGGCTTGGGCACCACCTACTCCGGCTCCACACAGAGCACCACCAGGCTCTCTCCAAACAGGCCCTCAATCCAGCAGCGGCTGCTCCAACAGAGAGAGCACTGCCACCATCACAGACACACACCGCCTGTCCCACCCACAGGGGCTGCTGTGCCTGAGGGGGGACATGCCACCTAAACCCCCAGCTTGTCTCTTTCTGCCTGTGCTGTGCTGTGAGGAGATATGTCCTTTAGGCTCCCAGATTCTTTGACAGGTATAGGGGGAGTTTAGGGGCCTGGAAGGAGACTTAACGACCTGGGCCCCCAGCTTCTTTCCTTAGACAGAGGACTAAGGGGCATGCCTAAGGGCGGAAAGTAGGAACTAAGTTATGGCGAGGTCTGTTACGTAGTCAGAACAGATAGTGAGGAGTCCCTATTGACCTTGCACTGACCTGGTTCCTTAGGCCCATCATTATCATATAATTAAAATTGCTAATTTACAGTCCCCTTCTCTTCCCCTCCCTTCTTCAGGAAGGTTTGAGGGAAGACACATGCATATTAAGAAGTTTTCTCTATTACCCCAGAGATGGGAGATGACAGCCAATGGAGGGGGAGGGTGACAACTAGTTAGTTTAGTTAGCTTATGAAAGACAGTCTGTGCTCAGACTTTGGGGTCTCTTCTCCACTCATGGAGAGGGGCCCATCTTGCTCTTTGGGATGTATTTTCCTTTGTTCTGTAATAAATGTGTGTTGATTGTGATTGCTTTGTATTTGTGATCATGCCATCATGGGCTAGGCACCAGGGCTCATTCTTGGCACCTGGGAGCCAAGAACCAGGGAACATCCACCTCCAGACTGACCCAGCACATTCACTTTATGTGATGGTGAGAGTTACTCAAAATAGAGCCAGAGAACATTTCACATGTATAAATGCACCTAATAAAAAAAAAAATGTTTTATAAAATGTATTAACATTCCAAACCTGTGATATGGTGGCAGTATTTTTAGATTAGAATCGGAATTTTCAGTTTCAAAGAGACCTTAGAGATCAAAAATTTTTGCTCATTTATTTTACATAAGAGAAAACGAGGCCTGGAGGGAATAAAATATGTTCCCAGGTTGTCCAGCTAATTGGAGGAAGAAAGTGTGGGTTTCCTGATATCTTGTGACCTTTCCACTAGACTCCGGATGGCAAATGCAGTTTTACATTCTGTGCCAGTAGCAGACATTAATAATCAATCACCTTCCTCTGTTCTGTCAAGCTCAGTTATGGTATTATAGCCATTCTCAACACAGTACTCCAGGCAGGCACAACTAATTACTCAGAGTTGCCACAAGAAATCAAACCTATTTGCCATCCATGATATTAAAATGCTGAACAATTTTTAAAACAACTGACAATTGATGGGCACACAATATACCAGGTATAGTACACACACTAATTACAACCTCACAACAAACTAGTGGGGTTGGCGTTCTTATAGATATTGAAGTTGGAGATTAAATAACTAATTCAAAGCCACAGAGCTAGGAGGTACCAGGTTGAAGATTTGAATCTAGGTCTTAAGAATTCATACACACACACACACACACACACACACACACACAAATTTTGCTTAAAGGTTCTCGGTTCATTTTGAATACTCTCTTTTAAATAGTTTTTTAATATCATCTTCATGCTATTTTTTCCCTTCAGTTATCCTAACTTTGGATAAGAGAGTTTCTTTTTTCTTGCTGAGTTTAACAATAAGATGACATGCTCCAAGTTCACTGAGTTTGAAATTCAAAGCAATTCCCTATTTTTGCAATCTGCCCTCAGTTGTGACTTGTTGGAAGTTAGAAATTGCCGTTTCCTGAAAGGTGTATTTGGAGCACAAATAAACTACCTTTTGTTTGAGATTTATTGTGGCCCTCCTCCATACCCTACCATTTCCAAACCCCTTACACAACTTCCTCTACTTTCCTGTCCTCAAGCGAACATGAACGAATTCAGCCCTGCTGTGTCTGGCATTTTAAATGGACCTGGGACGTGGCCAAAATAAAGTATTCCAGCATTTTCTAGCAATTCACCAGCAAGAAGATTAAGATGGATTTATAGCAATTTTCAGCTATATGTAAACACCACCACAGTAGCTGAAGAAACCAAGCATAAATTCTAGAAGCTTTTGCCTTTATCTTGCTGAATCAAAAGGAAAAAATAAAAATAAAGACCCACGAGAAGTGAAAGTTACACTGCCTAAGTGGCTGGCTGTCTCTAAATTAGTTAATAGTCCACCCAAGTCTGAAGGGTAAAGTTCAAGGATGACCGCAACAAAATGCCCTTTTCTGGACACAAATCCATGAAAATGCCCTTTCCTCAACACATGTGGACAGCCCCTGGTGACCCACCCTGGCTCCTAGATTAGAACCTAGGAATTCCCATGAATGCCTTACAACATTAGTACATAGCCTTATGCCTGCTTACTAACAAAATGGATGCAGTTTTTAAACATTATCAGCCCTTCTCTGTAGCTTCTACTTTAAGTCAAGGGAAGTAAATGGCCCCAAATGATCCTTCAGAAAGAATAAACTACATTTATCTTGCTGGCAAAGAAGATGAAAACAAACAGCCTTGGTGTTTGCATATTGAGAGCTCAGATTCTAGTCTCCCTGGTGGAAGCCACATGCTTGGCCTGTTTCTGGACTATATTTAAACAGCTTCAGATGCCTGGTTGTACCTGGTTTCTTAGAAGGATAAACGGACTCCCGGCCTCCAAGGGTGTTGGCTGTCACTGCCTGCTTTGCCAATGTAAAATGTAAGCTACTGAGAAGAGTTCATCCTATCTGAAGGCTCAGGCATCATCAGCAAACAGTTTATTCTGTACCTTGTTAATACTCAGAGGTATTTAATGTAAACTCCGAATCATTCAAACCCTGTGAGGCCTTTAGAAACACAGCTGCACCTCCCGGTGTCTTGTGGAAGTTCCCTTGTTTGGTCTCCATCAAAATCATGTGCTGGGAAGGAAAGGTAAATAGTTCCCTGATTTCATAATTTATATACAGCTGTGTTTGTAAGCATGTGGCTGTTTGGTTTGGTAGGCGAATCCCATTTGAGATGCTTTGGTTCAATTTTGTGGCTGCTATCGCTCAAGAAGCACCGTCCACACAGAAAGACTACAAGTGAGATTTGATTAATGTAGACAGCCAATCTAAATAATCAAAGCAGTTTATAATAAATGCCATGGGAATCCTATACAGACAACATATTAACACTTAGGGGAGAGAAGGAGAGCAGGGTGAGTGGAAGGGGAAGAGATGGAGAGGTTCAGATTCTTCCTGTCTGCCTTCACCTATGTTGAAAGATTCCTCAGAGCATGTGGCATTGGTGGTAGATAGTGGGGGTATTTCACGAAGTGTAGGTGAGAGACAGGACATACATACACCTGCAGCATGATTTTAAAAGCAGAGGATTGGTATCTAACTATATGTACTATATATAAGGCTGCTTCATTTTATGTTCCTTCCTACTTTTGTTCTGGCTTTTCTTTCTTTATCTTTCCCAAAGTCTAATTATAGGAGTTCTGTCTTTGTGGACAGGGATTCTATTTGTGTCCTCCATAACTCTGTACACAGTGTCATCATGCCTGGACTCTTGTATGAGTTTAGCAAATATTTATTAAGTTAAAATTCAGTCCACAGCCTATTTCTCTCCCCTTCCTTTCCATTCCCACCATATAAACTATTCTTGTTTGCCTCCTATCCACTGTCATTCATGACTGCTTAGACATGAAAAGTGGTCCACAAACATTTGATGAAGATATGGATGGCATCATTGGCAGAAAACAGTGCCCACAGCTTTGTAAACATTCCACCTTGTTCCATTTAGGACTGTTGTGTGTAAAATATTTGATTCCTGGAGTAGTATTATAATATCCAGGCCCAGGGCTAGATATTAGAATGAATCTGATTGATTTCATCTCAGCAGGACTTGGAAGTCAGAACCACTACCTTCATTGCATTGTAGGTGACGAAAGTAAGGCTCAGAGAGGGAAAATGACCTACTCAAGGTTCACCCAGGGTGTAAGAAAGAGACCTAAGAGTTGTATTTCTATATATCTCACTCCAGGTCCTAAATTCTTAAGTCTGTTTAACAATGAAGTCATTATTTCAAGATTCTGTTTCATTCCATAGCAAACCACAAAGCACTGGCTAGATCTCTCCTTAAAGAGACCCCCCTGATCTTTCTGTAGTACAGAAAAAGAACAGCAGAAGAAAGATTGTCCTAGTCAGTCAGGCTGCTATGACAAAAATGCCTTAAACTGGGTAATTTACAAACAACAGGGATTTGTTTCTCATGGTTCTAGAGACTGGGAAGTCCAAGATCAAAGAGCCAGCAGATTCGGTGTCTGGTGAAGGCTGCTTCCTCACAGATGACACCTTCTACAAGGGACTCCCTCGAGCCTCTTTAGGAGGGCTCCTCCCATTCATAAAGAACAGCCCTCATGCCCTTCCAAAAGCCCTAACTCTTCATACCATCACCTTTCAGCATATGAATTTTAGGGGAAAACCAAAATTTCAATTGTAGAAAAAAATAGAGGGAAAGGTGAGGATAGACTATCAATAAACCCCAATCAAGTGCCAGAGTTGGTTCACCAATGCATACATTTCGTCAGGATGGTTTTGTTCCTACTTGAATTGCCTCCCTACACTTTCAGCTGGTTGGTGAATAAAACAGCACAGAAAAAGCAAGTTATTAAGTGAAGTCTAAATAGGTAGGCAAAAGGTGCAGAGGAATGTATTACAGAGTCATCTCAGGAGCTTTTGCTGATCAGCTGTGTGTGGTTATTCCTGCCGCTGCTTGTGACTTGAGTGCATAATTGACAACTATCTACAAATCCCTTCTTTCTCTCAGCTTCTGGTAAGACAGCAGTACTCCTAACAGTGCTGGGAGAACAAACTGAATGAAAAACAGGATTTGGCCTCAAGTGTCAGCCAGGTATGCAGCCATCAATGAAACGCAACTGGAGGGAAATCTTTGCTGCTTACAGCCAATCTGCGTGCCCAAATCTGGAGCTTGGACCATCTTCTATTTTCAGGACAGGACTCAAATCCATATGGGCTGATACCTCAGTTATCATTAAACACTTGACAGGAATAATCAGGACCCTGATTAGATAGGTGGTAGATGGCCTGGCCAGTAACCAAGGGCAAGGGAGGAAGGCACAGGAAGGTGTTGCATACCTGCCTGCACCAGGCTTTGCTGCAAAAGCCTGCTTCTAATGAAGCTCCAGCTTTTGAGGTCGCTGTCTGGGGAGATGAAAATGTGAAAAGTCTCAAAGAAATATTTTTCATCAATTAAGTTTGGAAATGTTTTAGCAAGTTTTAAAATTAGTAACTTTGTAAGTGAAGGAACCCAAAATATGCCTCTAGCAAGAATGTTTTGTTCCTTAAAATAAAGAAGAGGAAATAAAGCCTCAAACACATTAGGAATTTTGTAATTCCGGTTGAAAGTAGGGATGGCTATTATTTGGTGAAAGTGGGCAGTAACTCAAGTTCAGAAATAAATAAAAAATATATTTTCTTTCCCATCTGCCTACCCCATACCTCACCCTGGCCTAGGTCTGATCTATCTCTGTCCTTTCCCAGGTCCCTTTTATAGCATGACTATTAAAATTGCTTCTTACAGCCTAACCCCCTTGCCTGGCAAAATCAATCCCTTATATTTCTCTGCACCCCCAATGGCTCTGCTATATCATAACGCATAGAAAGGAAAGTCACTTTGAGAAAAGGGCAACAAGGTTCTTTACACTGGGCCCAGTTCTTCTGTTATTATTAAATTACTCCCACTCAAATTTCTGTCTTGAGACTGAGGATAATCAGCCCCACCCCCCTGCTCTACGTTGTGGAGGAGGAGGCAGCCCCAAGTAGGCAGGACCAGCCATCCCAGAGCAGAGGACCACAAGGTCACATGGGTATCCCCAGGCCACCACGGCAAGTTTAGGTGGTTTTGGACCCTACATTGGCTTGTTTCCAAGAGGCTAAATACTTTGAGAGGTGCAGGAGGGGGAGAATGGAAGGGAAAGGAAACAGTTCTATTTCAACCCATCCTCCATCCTTGCTTAGTAACTGTCCACAAGATCAGCCCTGCTCAGCTTCACCCCTGCTGAAAGCTTTCAATGGTCCTCTTGACTTCTTTTGTGTGTGTGTGTGTGTGACAGAGTCTCACTTTGTCACCCTTGGTAGAGTGTCATGGTGTCATAGCTCACAACAACCTCAAACTCTTGGGTTCAAGCAATCTTTTTGCCTCAGCCTCCCAAGTAGCTGAGACTACAGGTGTTCACACAATGCCTGGCTATTTTTAGAGACAGGATCTCACTCTTGCTCAGGCTGGTCTCCCAACTCCTGAGCTCAGGCAATCCAGCCACCTCAGCTTCTCAGAGTGCTAGAATTACAGGCGTGAGCCACCCTGCCAGCTCTCTTGACTTCTGAATAACTATCAGGTGGCCACAGCCCACATCTCCAGTCTGGCAATTCTTACAGTCCTGAGAACTCACTGTGCCCCTTTTATCTCTCCGTGTTGACACAGGATTTCCCTCTGCCTTGGCCTGCCCTGACTCTCAGTCTTGTTTGGCTAATTCTTGTGTGTCTTTCTTGTCTCACCTCTGGTATTGCCTCCTCAGGGTACCTCCCCATTCCCACCACCTCTGCATACTAGGATAGGTACTGTCATCTATATCAGGAAAATATTCTTTAAAGATCCAAATAATAAAGATTTTAGGTTTTACCTCACAACTATGCAAATGAGTATTTTTGTGTTTTATTAACATTTTATTGACAAAAACAGGGAGTCTCTCTGAACCTATTCAGGTTGGGGAGCTGACTGATTTGTGTATTATTCTTTGCCCAATTAAACTCCCTTAAGCTAAAAAATATATATATTGTCAAAAACAGATGTTGGGCTGGATTTGGCCCAAAAGCTATAGTTTGCCAACGCCCATAGTTTCTTAAGTTTTAGTCTAACCCTCATCAAAGACAGTGAGCTTCTTGGGAGTAAGGACTAAGTAAGTTTTCTTAGAAGAAAGCTGCCAGAAGGCCCCAGGCATTCATGGTGTCCTATAGCAGTTGAGTGCATTTCTGCCTAGATAGAGAAACAGGGAAGGTTCCATCAGCCATCAGTCAATCATTTTCCATGACTACTTCCCTCCTCTGTTCCTCCCCAATTAGTCCTTTCTCCATAAGACATAAAATGTTTTCTAAAACACTAAAATTGTCTTTGGATTTTGGTGTGTGTGATGGGGGATGGGTTAGTTAGCAAGAAGTTTGTCTTTCTGTTCTCTTTGAAGGGGAAACAAGGACACAGGAAATTACTTCCAGGCCCTGAATAACTGGCTCTTCCAAAGATTCCAGATTATAACTGGTAGGCCTTCCAGCTCCCAGAATGCTGGCAGGACCTGGTGAGCATCATTCCTTAGTCTTGCACACTGAGGCTGTCCACAGTGTGACCCCTCCAGTATCCTGCTGAGACACACTTGTGTCTACAGCACCCTGGTGCACTTCCAGCCAGCTTGGGCAGCTCTTGGGCAAGATTTCTGGCTATTTCTCTAAAGCAGTGATAATTAGCTGTGGTGCTGGAACAGACATGGGTATGTCCAGGGACCTTATGGGGAGACAAGGAATTCCTTTCCACCCCCCAATGAATTTGGTTCACAACCAAATGAATTTTAAAATGCCCTAACACAGCAGCAACCACTATCATCATCACAAAATCCATATCCTGCTGTTTGGAGAGTAGAAGAAAGGAGCAGAGAGACTGGCAAAAAGACAATGAACTTGCGTTCGTTTTTCCTGCCTAGTTCACATCCCTTTGCTCTGGTGCAAATGCCTTTGTTTTCATGTAGGGAATCACCCCTTTCTTGCTCTCAGTTCATATAGTCTATGTGACATAAGGCCTAGCACTGTGACCCAAGAGTGGGTACATGACTCAGGTCTTTGCTGTCTGTGTATTCCATCCTCTTGGCTAGAGAGACCATCTTGGAGAGATGGGCCTATGACCCAAGTCAGAACCACTCCTTACTTTTGGTAGATATTCTGGGAAGACTTAGGTGAACCAAGAGTATAATCAGACGTAAAGAGCAGCTGACAGCCACTTTGTCAACAGAGAAGGATGCAGGGCTAAGAGACAGAGTCAGAGTTCTAATGACATTATTTGAGCCCCTGATCCAGCTTTACCTGAAGTTTAATATCCACCCTGAAGTTTTCATAATTGTGAAGCAATAAACTAACATTTTTGCTTAAGTTAGTAGGATTACTGGTACTTGTGACTAAAAGAATCTTGACTAATAAAAGGAATGTTTGTTCATTCATACAAAGTACTTAAGACAGAATGTTATAACTTACAAAAGGTTGGGATTTCCCCATTCTGAGAATGGAATTTTCTGCCATCAGTCTAGCTAGTATTTCATCCTGACACCTTCTGTGATAAGCAAAAATGTAGGTGATGATTCACTTTCTTGCATAGGACCTTTTTAGAACCAAAAGCAGACTGGTAATAATTTGGATCCATGAGTTTAAATGCAGTACAGATGGCCTCCACTGGTGAACAACATCTGTTTATCAATTGTGGATATTTCCCTTTAGGGTCATTGAACAGAAAAGATGAAAGAGATCTCAGACTGTCTGGTTTAGTCTCCTTATTTGACAGTAGGGGACCAGCGCTCCCTGTATAAGGAGCCGTTCTGGCCAGCATTAGAATTTAGGTCTCCAGGGCCTCGCCCCTTTATTCCACTGAGTTCCTAGCCTGTCATAACCTCTACCATTTCCTTAAAGAAAATGGATAAAATACGTAACTGTGTGCTTAGAGAGGTGCCTCACAAGGTGGAAAGAAAGATGGTTCTGGAGTCAGAGAAGGTATGTTTGGCCTTGACCAAGACACTTGATTCCCTGAGACCTCAGTTTCCTTATTTAAAGATGAGGGATGAAAGAGGAATGTTGTGATGGCGAAGGGACAAGTTATGTATATGTGCTTTCTAAACTGTAAAACATGATTTGTGCATTCCATCTACAAATTACCTGGAGACCTACTCTGTGCTTGGTATGCACAGAACAGTTAACAGAATGTTAATTCATGCTCATATGAAACTTACTTGTACAGGGAGACAGAATAAATAAAACAGAAAAACATTCAGTAAGTCAGAAGGGATGTGTTATGGAAAAAAATAAAGTAAGAAAGAGGTGGCAGGGATACAGAGGTAGCCGGGCCAGGCAGGGAAGCCTCACTTAGAGGAGACAGCTGAGCAGGTCCCTGGTAAGGAAGGAAAAGGAATCCACCCTGCAGATGGGGGAAGATGGGGGAAGCCCATGGGGAGCAAACAGCAATGCTGAGGCCCCACTGACGGTGGGGGAACTGAGCTCCCTGTATAGGATGTTTACTGTGTTAAGTAGTCTATTTAACACAATGCTGCTGTGTTAAATAGACCTTCCCTCTGTGACACCATGGTTTCTTCACATTCATCCTAATCTGTATACCTATTGGTCAAGTAGTAAGACATATTTGCTCAAATATGTCTCCAGTTGTACTTACCAAGGTGGCAAAAGAAAAACAAAGGCAGAAGCAGGCAAAGAGAAAATCTGAGGGCAGAGACAAGCACAGTGGCATTACAGATGACATATTTTTGTAAGAGGAAGTTACTTTAAAATGACACTAGAGAGGGCACAGTTCTTTCAAAAATGTCTGCAATGACTTGGCTTCAAAAATGCTCATTTATTTCTGCATTATTTATAACAGTTCAACATTTAAAACATCCTAAACATCCATTTGTGTGGAATGGGCAATCAAGTATTTTCCACCAGAAATTCCAGGAATGGCTAAGTTTGGGCTGACTTGGTTCATGGACCTATCCTTAAACTAGTCTCTATGGCCAGGAAAATAGCAATTACTGTTTAGTAAGGAAAGGTTCCGTGCTAACATTAAAAATGACCTTGTGAAAATTTGTCTATATTTGTCAAAATATTATGCACTTAAAATAGGTAAATTTTACCATCTGTGCATTTTATGATCAATAAAGTTTATCAAAACAAAAAAGTGAGATGATAGTGTATTTACTGATAGAAGAAATTTATAATTGGGAAAAAAATCACAAAATCACTGTTCAACATTTTATTCATATATTTGCCATATATGGATAAAAGCAAAATCTAGAAGGATATACTCCAAAATATTTTTTAAATGTTTGAAACAGTAGATTTAAAGATATAGCATCTATTTTTATTAAGTAATTTCTCCACTGGAAAAATTAAAACATGCTCCTGGTTTAAAAAAAAATTACAGTACAAATGGAATACAAATAAAACAACTCTTGCTCCTTCAAGTAACCACTTTTTGCAGTTTCTTGGGTATTCTTCTGGATTCCTCTATGCGTGCACAAACACACACGTGGGTGTCTGGGGCTTTTTTGATGTAAACAAGCCTCTTGAGTACACAGAAGTAAACTAATACACAGGGCTGCAATTTGTTTCTTTTTCTTAATTTATTTTAAATATCATTTAATACCAGCACCCATAAATAAATCTGTACCATCTTCAAATGATTACAGGTTATTCTATTATAAGGATGTCCTATAATTCATTTAACCGTTTTTGGTTTTTTGGGGTTTTTTAATACAGAGCCTCACTTTGTCGCCCTGGGTAAAGTGCAATGGTGTCATAGCTCACAGCAACCACAAACTCTTGGGTTTAAGAGATCCTCTTGCCTCAGCCTCCCAAGTAGCTAGGACTACAGATGCCCTCCACAACACCTGGCTACTTTTTTAGAGATGGGTTCTCACTCTTGCTCAGGCTGGTCTTGAACTCCTGAGCTCAAGTAATCCATCAGCCTCGGCCTCCCAGAGTGCTAAGATTGCAGGCATGAGTGACCACACCCAGCCCCATTTAACCTATCTTTCTATGGATAAACATTTAGAATGGTTTTAAATCTTTTGCAATCTCAGATACTCTCATTATCTCCCTTTAGAAATACCTTTTGGGGGGCACATGTATAAATATTTTGCAAAGATGGTTACCTGAAAATAAAATTGTTAGGTCATAGGATACATGCATTATTATCCTCATTTCACATCCCTACACTTTATATTTTCTAAAATTACATGCTACATGATTTTTTAAAACAGTAAACTACTTTCAAATGGCATTAGAAAGCCCATAGTTCTTTCAAAAGTCCTCACTGAGCTCAGCTCTAGATTCCTTGACCTTGAAAGAGAAGGGCCCACGTGCTCCACTCATTGTAACGCCTTGCCCAAAGGATACATTCTTACTGGGTTGCCAAATTTGAAGGACAATGCCTGGAATCTGAAACAACAGCCTTAATATATAGTGCATCTTATCTTGCCAGAAAATCTCAGCTCCATCTCAACAACATACACCCATTCAATAAAGCGGCCAGGAGAGGCAAGCCGCTGGCTGCAGGGAATGGGACTGTACTTCTGATATCTTTGGCATCAAAATGCCCTGAGAGAAGCAAAATGGTCAAAAACCCATAAAACTTTCATAGCCTATTAAAAGCAGCAGCGCAGGCTTGGTGGAGGCCAAGAACAGAAGAGGTAAACTTGCTTGAAAAAAGAAAAAAAAAAGGTTAGACTGAAATTCCATAGAGCTTTATTGTTCGGACAGAGCAGCTTAAAGTTATAGAATCTGATTGCCAAGCGATGTAAGTGAGCCAGGGTTGAAGCCTCGTACGAGTGACAGACAGACAATTCCCACGGCAGCTGGGATCTTAGCAGAAATCTGTTAATTGTGTGTTTAGGGATAACATCAGAAAAGGGCATTGAAACAACTGTCTAAACAGAATGAAATGAAGGCATATTTGGCATGTTTCCTCAAAGGACAGGAGGGCAAATGTTGGCAACTTTCTTCAAATGGCAGGAGATGAGTTTGCTTAGAGCACCTAGACACGGGATTAAAATAACGTGCTCCAACTAATTATTTTCCACTCCTTTCTATGCTGCTTAGGCTGATAACCTTTTTCAGCTTGTTTAAAAATATAATTGTTTGCTTTGTGATTCTACCTCTAAAAATTGTTTGGTTTGGGTGTGTTTACACTGATACCAGAAACTAATCTGAACAATTAAGTTACTTGAGGAAATAGCTCAGATATTAGATTAAATACATCAAGCAGTCAAAGAGGAGGGGGGAGACGAAGGGGCCCCAAAATAGCTGACAGAAGGCCAGGCTTCACATACAGATGCATTTCTGTGCCGCACAGCACAGGAGTCACTAGCTACACGCAGCTCTTTACAGCTAAAGTCATAAAAATTAAATAAAATTAAAAATTACACCCCTCAGTCACACTGCTCACATTTCAAGTGTTCAAAAGCCATCTGTGGCTAACCATACTGGACAGTGCAGATGTAGGACCTTTCTTTCATTATAGAAAGCTCTACTGGATCAGACCTTGGAAATAATTCCCAGAGCATGATTTGGCCTGCCCAATTTCCAAGGTTCCACCCATATTTCTGGATGTCACCATGAGATACCCCCATCTTATCTTCCTGCTTTGCACATCACTGGGTCAGAGAGTAGGGACAGCAATCACTTGACCAGCTGGACGCTCCTGGAGGACAGAAGCAACGTCCCATCTTCAATGCCTAACTCAATCCTAGAATGTAACTGGCTCACACTCAGTATTTAGTGACTTACTTGGCAACTTAATAAGAAATAAAAGAAAAAAGAAACCATCTCATACCAAAACTAAGTTTATTTTTCTAGATAAAGTATTACCTTATTAAAGATAGACACCAAATGATAAATCAGAGCTTACGCAAGGGACATTGGACATTACATGGAGTGTTGCTCTCAAACCCAGACATGACCTATTTAATTACACTTCTATAGTCCAAAATCTTTTCTATCTAAAATGGATCATTCTTTTCTACTAGGACAATATGAGAAAAATACGGGTCCAGAGTAGCATGCCAAATTCCCTTTTTCATCATTCTCCTCTTTGATTTTGTGTTTGCTGCCAGCCTTCCTCATTTCAGCATTCAGAAAACAACATTATTTTTCCAAATTCCAGATATTAGGGGACCTACTTCATAGTAGCTTCTATGGAATCACCTTAATTTTACCAGAAAATGCTCTCTGAATTGTCTTATTGAACAGGTTTTATTAACAGTGCCATTCTATAAACAGATGATCCACTGTATGATCTGGCGGGGGTGGGGAGAGGGCAGGAAAAGCTCTGAAAAGAACACAGGCTTCACCTCCTCCGGACGTAGGTATGAATTTCTGGTTCTGTCACTAGCATATACACAAGCTATTCAATTTCTAGAGGTCTCGGTTTCCTCTTTGATGCAACGAACTTTGGAAAATTGTTATTAAAACTCAATATAATGCCAGCAGTGTAAGGCCATCCTCAAAACTGATTGACCCATACTAGGCTCTTAATAAAAGATAGCTGCTCTTACAATTATGATTGATAAATAACTTGGATCAAAGTACATGGTCTTTCTCGCCTGAACTTCTTTTTCTCACCTTGTGCTTAGATTTAAAATTCTATCTTGTTTTTGAATTTTCCCAACACCTACAAAGGGATGAACCACCAGCTTCTGTTTGTATCTTATTTCACTACTTAGGTTGAGTAGCAAGGTGAGGAAGGAAAAATTCTAAGATGGCCCCCGGATCTTTGCTCTGTGGTTATGTGATAAAAGCAGTTTTGCAGATGTAATTAAGGTTACTAAGTTGACCTTGAAATAAGGACATTGTCTGAGTGAACCTAAATCATAGGAGGTCTGTAAAAGCTGAAAGCTTTCTCCAACTGGTGGCAGAAAAGGAACTTAGATTCAAAGTGTGAGAAGAGGGCTGGGCATGGTGGCTCACACCTGCAATCCTAGCACTTTGGGAGGCTGAGGCTGGTGGATTACCTGAGCTCAGGAGTTGGAGACCAGACTGAGCTAGAGTGAGAGCCCATCTCTTAAAAAAAAAAAAAATAGCTGGCATTGTGGTGGGTGCCTGTTGTCCCAGCTACTTGGGAGGCTGAGGCAAGAGGATTGCTTAAGCCCAAGAGTCTGAGGTTGCTGTGAGCTGTGATGCCAGAGCACTCTACTGAAGGTGACAAAAAAAAAAAAAAAAAAAAAAAAAAAAAACAAAGTGTGAGAAGACACTACTACAGGACAGCTATCCCCCTTGCTTGCTCTAAAGGTCACGTAGAAGGACCTAGGAGTAGCATCCAGGAGCAGACAACGACCAAGGAAAAGGTGCTCTCTGTCCCACAGTTACAAGGAACCGAACTCAGCTGACAACTGGAATGAGTGTGGAAGCAGGTTCTTCCCAGAGCCTCCAGACTAAACCCCAGGCAGGCTGGCACCTGGGCTTCAGTGCAGGGGACCCTGTGTAATAAACTCTCCAAGGCCACCCCGACTTCTGACCTACAGGACTATGGCTAATATAGGAGTGTTATTTTAAGACTCTAAGTTTGTAAGGCGAGTACTTTCTCATGTAGTAGTAGAAAATTAATACAGAGGAGGTGGAGGTGGGAATTGGGGAGAAAGAAGAGGATAAAAGAGGGGTGCTGGGGAAGCTCAGAAGTGAATAAGGAGAGAAAGGAAGAGACTGAGACAGGGAAAGTGAAAATAACCACGACGCCGCAAACTTTACCTTCGTCATAAATGAAGGAACGTGAAAGTACAGAGGGGCAACCCTGAGGAGGCCTGACGTGGCTTTGGATTCACCTGAAGATGGAAAGTTCAGTAGTTTTCCCTATTTCAAGACACATGGAGAGAATACGATGTTAAAGATACAGGGAGGATGCTGTACGTGAACATGAAGACGGCCCTATCCACGTCCAGGGGAGAGGCCAGAACAAACCAGTCCTCACAGTCCTCAGAGGGCACCGACCCTGCTGACACCTTGATGACAGACTTCTGGTCTCCAGAACTGTCAGACAGTAAATGCCATTGTTTCAGCCACCCAGTCTGTGGTATTTTTATGGCATCCTTAGGAAACTAACACCAATGCTAAGGCTGCCATAACAAAGTCCCGCAGACTGGGTGACTTAAATAACAAGAACTTATCCTCTCATGGTTTTGGAGGCTACAAGTTGGAAATGAAAGTTGCAGTGAGTTGGTTCCCTCCAAGGGCTGTGAGGAAGAGATCTGCGCCTTCTCCGTATGTCTCTTCACACATCTTGTCCCCCTCTGCATGTCTTTCTGTCTAAAATTTCCCTTCTTTTTTCTTTCTTTTTTTTTAAGTTTTGTGGAGCTGGAGTCTCACTGTGGCTCAGGCTGGTCTCAAACTCCTGGCTCCAAGCAATCCTCCCACCTTGACCTCCCCAAGTGCTAGGATCACAGGTGTGAGCCACTGCACCTGGCCCCAGTTTCCCTTTTTACAAAGTCACACTGGCTTAGAGTCTACCCTAAGGACCTCATTGAATTTAATTACCTCTGTAAACACCTATCTCTAAATAAGATCACATTCTGAGGTACCGGGCATTAGTACTTCAACATGTAAATTCTGGTTAATGTATAAATTTTAAGGGTAATAATATATTAAAATATTTGTGGCTATAAATGAAGTTTGTAGTAAGCAGAGTCTGTCACTGGGATAGCATGACCTGAAGCCCATCTCAGTAGTTCAGACCCTGTGACTTGAGGCAAGCCAAGGTCTCTGTACATATAGCCCCTTATCCTTAAAATGTTATCCTTCCTGACACTCAATGATTTTACTATATTTTATCATGTTCTGTCATGCTGCATTTACTAAGGTACTCAGAGCTGTGCAGAATTGCTGAATGAAACAAGACAACTGAAGTCAACAATCACTTAATGCACTCCTGCAATGAGCCAAGCACTGTGCCAGGTGAGGAAAAGGAGGGCAGGAATGAGTCTGGAATAGCACTTGACCTCCAGGAGCTCCCAATCTGTGGAACCTAGGAGCAAAATTTTTTTAATTGCAGAGTGAAAGAAAATCAACCCATTAATTGTGGGAACAGAATATATATTAACCCTCCTCCTCACTCAAAACTCAAGGTACAAATTTAGAAGAATTCTAAAACTTCTGAGATCAAAAGAAATGAAAACCATAAGAGTGGGAAGGAAACTAAACTTTATTGATGACTCTCTATGTATCAGGTGCTTTACTTCCATCCTTCCCTCATTATACTGGGCAGAATGTGTCTTTAAAAAAGCCAAGTCCAAGAGTAAAAGTCAAAGACTCCAACTCTCTTAGCATGGTATACTGGGAAATGTCCACTTATTTTATTTTTACCTTATATCTAAGCATAGTAGAACCACTGAAAAATATATTTGTAAAGGCTCCATCCACTAACTCAAAAGCAACAAGCAACCGGAATGTGTATAAACACCCATTGTGGCTGTCTGGTGTATGAGTCAAAGTTTAATGGTCAATCTCAAGCAGACACATAAATAAGAAGGGCTGAAGTCTGCCTGGGATATGTCTTATGACTGCTGCACAGAAGATAAGTGACCTGTGTCTTAGTTACAGAAGGTAAATTGGACCCAGTAAAGCATAATTTGGGAGGCAATGGTGATGATGACAGCACTAAGGTAGCAACAGCGGGGTTATGGCTGAAGTCAGCTTCCTCCAAGCCCAGTCAGTTAGCTTGCCCTGGCCTGGCTTTCATCTGCTGATCATCATACTCTGCATCTGTATTCATTCTCAGAGCTGAGGGGCAACCTTCTACCTCCAAAGTGAGTAAATAAACATGACAGTGAGCCCTTCGATGAATGCCCACCCATGGTTACTGTGAAGGTTTTCGGGCCTGTCTGTTCAAGACAGATTTAAGGGCTCTTTGCCATTTACTGGAAACCCATGTTGAACAGGAAGACTTATTGGAGCCAGTGATTCTAAAACAATAAATACAGAAGACACGGAGTCAAGTCCAAACCCACAAAAAACCGCCTGGCAGGTTGCAGAACAAATCTAAACACATAACCTTCTCAGGGAGCAAACGTAGAGGAAAAAACGACCATGCTCTTGTCTTTCCATCCCAACTGTTTATAAACACTCTTCCAGCTGAGCTGCAGTTTTAGCTAACTTTCATGCAGGATTTCTGCAGTTATCTGGAAGTAAAAACAAAAGATTACCTTTTATCCATGCATACAGAGAAACCTAGGGTGTTTCTTTCACTGCCTAGGAACAAACCTGGGGTCAGAAGGTTAGAAATAATTTGAGGGGCAGTCATTTCGTGGTCTACAGATATGGCACAATAATGGATATCTCTGATAAAGAGAAAAATATAGCTTTCATCTGCTGATCATCATATTCTGCATGCCCTTTCTCTTCTTCTCCATCCCTGATTTTCTTCATTTTTTTCCCCCTTGGTAACACTTTTTTATTTTTGGTTGCATTTTCAAACAGATAACTGCATACTGTCATATGCTATTTATCCTCAGTGAAAGGTTGAAAGAGGTACAAAACACACCCTCCGCCACATACTTGCCAATAATTTCTAAATCCATTTGGGGCTGATCTCATCCGTATCCTCCCTCCAGCACCCATCAAAATAATGGATGGTATAACTTCTCTCTAACGACACTGGTATGAACAGTAACATTCTGTGGTAGGGATTTTTCGCTTCCCTCTGATTAATAGGTATTCAGGAATCATAGGCCTTTCACTGTTTTCTTTAGATTAGGGGGGAAGCTGGGTGCACAGAGCCAAAGGCAGAGAGGAAGGGGGAAGTCTTCAGATCGTGGAGGGAGGGGTCACTGTGGTTTACTTTCCTCTTGTGGTTTCACCTGATAAATAGTATAACTGAGCTGGGGACAGCTCAGACGTGGGGTCAGACGGGCCTTGTGAATTCTTGCTTAGCTAAGAGGAAAAGGCACTTAACCTCTTCCCAGCCTGAGTTTCCTCTCTGGGAGGTGGGAATAATATCCCTTCCTATCTCACAGGGGTGGTGTGAGGGCTAAATGCCATAGTGCCAAAAGAGCCATTAGCCAAGTGCCAATGCCTGCAGGCCACTCTGCCCATCGGAAGCTACTGGGATCCTTGGAACCTGGTAACCTGGTCAATTCCCAGAATGAGCCCTTCTGTATCACTGTGGTTAACTGAACCATAAAAAAGGAGGGTAGAGAAGAGCTGCGTGTTGCCCAAGGAATGAAAGAGGATTTTTAGGTTAATACAGGCAGGATTAAGAGAACAATGGGGTACACAGGCACGGAAGATGATAATGGAATTGCTTTCTGGAATTGAATTGATTATGATGTTTACAAATTTGGAGCCAGATTTTCAAAGGAAGCATAATAAGCTCTGGCCAAATCCTACTCCCATCCCCAAATTGTCAAACCAGATCATTCTAGCTCAGTGGTTCTCTAGGTGTCTAGTCCCCACAGCAGCAGCATCTAGGGACTTGTCAGGAATGCAACTTCCCAGGCTCCACCCTAACACTATAAATCAGAAATAATGGGAGTAGAGCCCCAAAATACATGTTTTATCAAGCTCTCAAGGTGAATGTGATGTATTTTAAAGTTAGAAGAATACTTACCATCTCTTCTCCCCTTTCATTGAAATTCATGACTTTAAATCCTCACTCTTCTAATCCTAAAGCTGGTGGGATGAGATTAAGCCATCCTTGGAAGCAAATTTTTAGGGTAACTGTAAGCAAACAGAACTTCTATCGGCAAGCTAGAAGTGACTGGTTCTTTGAGGAGCAGGTAAATCTAAACAATCAGACATCTTATTGTGAAAGGCCTTGTAGATATGGGTGCTAAATGCATGTCAACCAACTTAATAGTATGTTCTTCACTTGGCAGTATCCTTTGTTTATTAGAGATTAGCACTAGAAATTAGTAGAGGGTAGGCTTTTAATCCCTGCAAATACACTGCAGCCAAGAATAAAAGATGCAGAAGTGAAAGGTGTTAATCTGCTTACTCTCTAAATCTGAGATAAGCACTGGTACCAAAACTGTGCAGTGAGAAACATACTTGGCCACTAGATTTGATAAAAGGGATCCCTGAGAAGAAAATGGCTGCAACTGACATGGTTCTTAACGTTTTTCTCATTGATCATGCTCATCTCCCACTGGGCAGCAGCTGAAGAGTCAGATTTGCTCCATTTCCACCTCCAGGGATAGCCCCAACCTAACTGAATGTAGAGTAATCCTCCCCCCCATCCTAGTGATTGGCTAGGAAACCCAGCTTAGCCATTTGGGGTGGGGAACCTGGAGCCTCAAGACCACGTGGCTCTCCAGATCCTGAGGGCAGCCCTTTCACTGAATCCAAACTTCAGAGAACAAATTCCTTTATGGAAAGGAATTTGGATTCACTCAAAAGACCACCCTCAGAGATCCAGAAGACCACCTGCGGCTCTAACGCGGCAGGTTCCCCATCCCTGTGAGGAATCCAAGCAGGGGTTAATTTTTGCCAGGATGCAGGAGTTCCTTGTTAACAATGTGTGGAGGTGGGGAGCCTTCTAGCCCCCATGCAGGATGGGTGTTACCTATGGCCAGAGTTGGCACATGGGGCTGTACATGTAAAGTTGCTGCTGTTATTATCAGTATCATCTTTCCTCTCGTCATCTACCCAATTCTTGGAGAGAATAAAATATCTATAAGAACTTCTGAACAGGGTGGCTTATGAAAGAAAGAAAGAAAGAAAGAAAGAAAGAAAGAAAGAAAGAAAGAAAGAAAGAAAGAGAAAAAGAGAAAAAGAATCATGAAGAAAAATGACTGGGAACTGACTGTGTGGTCTGGTAGTACAAAACCTAACAAAACACCTGGAGATATTAATTCAAAAGTAACTCCCTTATCTTACCCCTGGGGGAGGGTTAGGCAAGGCCTTGGGAGGGTGTGAAGCTCTTGAGGTGAGATCTGAATCTTAAGGCAGAGTGGGAAGAAAGACCCTTGGAAATAGTCAGGTATAATGACCCAAGAAAGAAGCCAGAGAGAATGGAACAGGAAAAGCAGGAACAACATGGTACAAGACCTTGGGTACATGGATGGATTTGCTCTCCTGGATTGAAGCAGCAATTGCTTGAGAAGTGCTCAAGGGCTGCAGCACAAGGGGCCCTCTAGGACACCTTAGAAGTTTTGCTGTTTATCCTGAGAGCAATGGGCAGCTAACCATTGAAGGGAGGGTATAGTATCATGACTAGTTTTCTAGGGAGATATGTCAAAGTCCTGCTTCTCATCACTCAAGCACAGCTTACTAGAAAAGGTCAAAGAATTTACGACATCTGAGCAGAGCCCAAGGGGTTTTCTGCAAGGCTTATGATGGTTCTGCAGGCTGACTCTAACTTGGAGGGAGATAAGCGACAAGGAAGCTTCCAAGCACAGGAAACCCAAAACAGAGACCCTATCCAAAAATTTGATCCTAGTCCTCCTTGGCACAAGTCTCATTGCCATATGAGTCGGCCTCCATCTGACAGAAAAGTCATTCCCAACCGAAATTTTCCCACTGGGGCTCTAGCATGCAGGCCTGTAGCTGGCTCACCAACGCAATGTGTGTCATCTGACAATCCCAAAGAAATTTATTACTTCCGGGACTATTTTCCCCATCGTTACAGCAAGCTTTTATTTTTCTTACATATTCATGTTTCTGAGACTAAGACAGGATTTAGAATCATTACACACACATTTAATGTAAGATTTCTGCTTTTTCATCCCTCCCAAAATGATGTTAAATAAGGATTTATTCATGATGTCTTAAGGAAATGCCAAGGATACGGTGCTCTCGGTTATGATGCTCTCTTCTCATTTCAATAACACTTTATGCTTTGCATTTTTCTTTTTGAAAAGAAGGGTGTTTAGTTCTTTTCTCTTCCACTGAGCAGTGAGGTCCTTTAAGGACAGAAGCTGTTTGATTCATCTTGTTATATTTCCTGTGGCCCTCCAGCAAATAGTACCTACTAAGACCCGGCACACAGGAGGTGTCAAATATTTGTTGAGTTAATGGATGAACCAGTAAGTAAACAGACAAATAATATCAGAAATAGGATTCAAGAAGATCCTTTAAAAGTCCTTCAGGATGCTGAAGTGGGAGGAATTTGACACCAACCTGAGCAACATAGCAAGATCCCTTTTCTATAATAAATAAAAAATAAGCTGATGTGGCAACGCATAGCCTGTAGTTTCAGCTACTGGAGAGGCTGAGTTTGAGGTTGGGCCAAGAGCTTGAGGTTGTAGTGAACTATGATGCCACTGCACTCTAGCCTGGGTAACAGAGCAAGATCCTGTCTCTAAAAAATATACACATTGGGGTGGCGCCTGTGGCTCAGTGAGTAGGGCACCGGCCCCATATACTGAGGGTGGCGGGTTCAAACCCAGCCCCGGCCGAACTGCAACCAAAAAATAGCCGGGCGTTGTAGAGGTGGCTGGTGCCTATAGTCCCAGCTGCTCAGGAGGCTGAGGCAGAAGAATCACAGAAGCCCAAGACCTGGAGGTTGCTGTGAGTCCTGTGACGTCACGGCACTCTACTGAGGATGGTAAAGTAAGACTCTGTCTCTACAAAAAAAAAAAAAAAATACACATTATATTATGTGTGTATGTGTGTGTGTGTGTGTGTGTGTTGCTCTATAATCTGACTACATCTGTAATACCTAACATTTTTTGAGTTCTTAAATTGGATCAAGCTGTGTGCAAAGTGCTTACCGTGCACTATGTCATTGAATTGCAAATGAACCCATAACTGATACTATGTTTTCTCCAGTTACTAGCATATATACTAAGATCTGTGATTATTTGCTCAAATATAGCCAGCTTATAAGTAGAAATGCCATTTCTCAACTCAGGCCTAGCTGACTCCACAGCCTGTCCTCTTAGTCACTGCACTGAAGCATTTAAAACACACCCATTCCAAACCTAAGTTTTGAAATTAGGAACAGGTTCCTCTAAAAGTCCAGTCTTTGTACTCTTTTCCATTCTTTTGGTAGTGCAGTAATGATGGGAATCTGGTTGCTGAATCAGGAATACTCAGTGGTAGGGCATGGATTACCTCCAAATCTTTTGTTGCATAAAAACCCAGCTCAGGAAAAAATACATATGTTAATAGCACTGTTTGCATATTTCTCTCTATCCAGGGGATTTTCTTTTATCCTATTCCAAGTGGGTGAGGTTTATCTTCACATTTCAACTTTGAATGCAGAATGCATTCTTGCTAAATCAGACACCTCTTTTTTCTTTGGAAAGAAAAGTGGAAAGAATTACAAGACACCACAATGAGGTGATGGTACAAAGTATTCAGCCTAGATTAAATTTAGTGGGGAGGTACCATTACATATTTAGATTATAAACTAAATCACACTCCCTGAGGCATGCTGTTAGAGACTGCTGCTTATTCCCAAATACTTGTTTCTCCTTTCCTCTGGAGTATGAAACACCTGATTTTTAGCTGGGTACCTGGCTATCTAAAACAAAAACCACAGTTCTCAGCCAGTCATACCTATAATTCTACGCTCTGGGAGGCCAAGGCAGGTGGACTGCCTGAGCTCATGAGTTCGAGACCAGCCTGAGCCACAGGGAGACCCCCATCTCTAAGAATAGCCAGGCATTGTGGGGGGGCTCCTGTAGTTCCAGCTACTTGAGAGACTGAAGAAAGAGAATCATTTGAGCCCAAGAGTTCGAGGTTGCTGTAAGTATGATGCCATGGCACTTTACGGAGGGTGACAGAGTGAGACTCTGTCTCAAAAACAAAAACAAAAAAAACAAACAATCAAAAAAAAAAACAATTCTCAGAGTTGGGACCACATAGTTGGGGCTGTGTATCTATATTCTGGCCAATAACGTGGAAGTAGAAGTATTATGTGACAACTCTAGGAACCTTTCTTAAAAGTCTACTGCCATACTTTCTTTGTGCCTTCTTTTTCATATTTTCTTTTCTGATGGCTGGAAATTTAATGTGATGGCAGGAGGTAAGGCAGCCATATTGGACAATGAGGGGACCTTAGGAATGGAGACCATGTACAGTGAAACAAGATTGAACAAATCTGGGTGCCTGAGGTCTTAATGGACTAGAAACTTAGTAACAATTCCACATCATCTACCTCTATATTTTGAGATAAGAAAGACATTTCTTATAATGCATTCCAACAGAGTTTGAATGTAGATCTTTTTGCACCCATTTTGTTGACTGCTAAATGAAAGAGTCTAATCATAATGCTGAATAGATGTGTCTTTTTCGAGGTTACTATGAGGTTACAAATGATTAGGTCACATCGTTTGTGTTTGTTAGGTAAAGTGCCTGATGTGGTTGTGCCTCGAATCCAGGAGATGTGCTATGTACCTTACAGCACATTTTTTTTAAAGACACATTTATTTTAAGGCACATTTATTTTCTTAAAGAATAAATGTATCTTTTTTTTTTTTTTAATGTATTGTGTAAAGTTAATCTGCTCTGAAGCCAGTTTGGTAAACTTCCCCAAAAGTGTGAAGATAGAACTGCTTCAGGGTGATGACAGGTTCTATCTGAATTTCATTTACAACCTGCCTGGGTGGAGAAGCCATTAGCTCTGCCTTGGTATGGTTGAACTATGAAGTTCACCATTAAAAGGGGTCACCCAGGAAAATCATGGAATTATTGGTTATAAAGATGATTACTGGCATATATCATATGCAATATATCTAAATTGAATAACGGTGCCAGATAAAATGATACATGGCAATGAAGCTTGTATTTTCTTGTGTAATCAATCAATGATTTAATTCTCTTGGAAAAAGAAACTTATCTCATATAAGCCATTGTTAATCAGTCAACAGGTAAAGCAAACCTTATTCTAACTGATACACATGCCAGCAGCATTCAGGAAGCCTCTGTTAGTAATGTGGTAGTAATTCGGTAGTAATGTCAAACTTATACCAACAGTATAAGGGTTATCTTTCTTTTAAGATACGGGTATTTTATGCAACTATTATTTGGAATTTTGATAGAAATTTTGGTCTTTTGGGGGCTGGGACCAGAAAAATAAATAAAGACAAAAAAAAAAAAAAAAAAAAGACAGTTCAGCTACTGAGTAAAAGGCAAAGAGAAGAGTCACCTAGGAACCAGAGAAATATGTGAATAAAAAATTATGTTAATGCAATCAGAAGTGGAATTTGGAAGCAGGTGTGGGTTAGCTCTTTGAGATCAGCCTACAACAACTCACTTCCTATACTTTATAAGGGGGGATGTTAAAGCTTTCTTCCTCCTGCTGCTCCATCTCTACTGAATTAGTTCTCAAACTGGGGAACCATTAAAAATGCAGGTACCGCTTCAGACACCCTGGGCAGAGCCCAAGTCTCCGCCTTTCCAACACGTTCTGGCAACATGCTCACGCCGATGGCCCATCTATGGATTACAGTTTGACTGCCAGTGCAGTCTTCCAGCAACCCAGATCAGATCACGTCAGTGCTCTGCTTAAGACACCTAATGGCTTCCCACTGTAGTTAGAGTAAAACCTCTCTACCCTGTCCCCTGAGACCTATGAGGACTCGGCCCAGCCCACATCTCTGGCCACATTCCCATTCACATTCCTGCAGCCTTGGCCACGCTCCTCCAGCCACAGTGGACTTATTTCTGGCTCTAAACATACCACTTTTTTCTCAGTAAATTGTTTCATTGTTTTAAACATCACTTATCAATATCTGAAATTCCAACTTCTTCTAAACCTTTAGAATGTAAGCTCTTGGAATTTAGTCTGTAGTATGCACCACTGTATTCTCAACACCTAGCACAAGTGTCTGCTACAAAGTAAGTGCTCAGTACAAATGAATGTCAAAAACTAAAGGCAGGACCACAAAAATAGCCAAAGTAATTGATCCTAGGACACAAAAACTTGGCAGACAAGAGGAGGTTGAAGGCTGAGTGATAATGCCCTTATCTGCAACGCACACACACACACAGCCTTGTGTCCTAGAAGAATTGACCCCAATTTTAGTCAATCTCTCCAGCAAATAGCAGCAGAACCATACTCCCAGTCTCACAGCAGATGATTCATCCCCAGTGATGTGCGACACAACAAAAGCCCATGACAACAAATGCAGCTGGGCACTGCCTTGGTGTTTGTTGTAAGAGCCGGCCTCTAGGCTCCAGGGAAATGCTTTTGTGACACTGATGATTTCTGTGGCAAAGGAGCCTGAACACAGGGTCACCCCAACTGAGATGAACTTCTGAATGTGGCAGCATTTCCCAAAAAGGGCCTCCTGAAGAGAGAGCAGCCTTCCCTTTTTTCCTGCCTCCTTACTTGTAATGCCATAAAATCCAAGCAAACAGGCACAGTCCAGAAAGGTTAGCCAGCCTGGGACATGGAGAATGACCATCATGTGTTTTCTTTCAACTCACCCAATTCCCTCCCCAAGGGTGGAAATAAAACATTTTGAAGGTCTGAGAACATTCAAAAACAAGCCATCATTTAGAAGTGACGTCTGCTCATGCTACGCACATAAATAAAAATCTATACTAAGTTTAAACACATTTATAAGGTCTTTGTAAAGACTTTGCTTTTTCTCTATAAATGCCCGAAAAGATTAATTAAGAGCAAGATGACTCATCCATCTAGATTGATTAAACGTATATTTAAGGGTCAGATGGGAAACAATGCCTAGCTACATTAACATACAATTTGCCCACAGTCATTAGTCTATTTATTTTACTTGCTGACAATATTTCTGGAATTAAGTCATTGTTAATCTAAGTCTGGAAGGAGAGACGGGACCACCCAACTCCCCATCCAAGAGGCCATCTTCTCTCATTGCCTAATACTAGCATTCTTCCTCCAAATTTTCAGGCTCCCTTAAGCTTGGAAAGGGATCACTCTATCACAGGGGACAGGGAGTGCTATACAGGGAATGTACTGCGTCCTATGCTCAGCCCACTGCTTCCCCCACTGAATAAGGTCTCTGCCCTCTCTGAATTTATTTCTCTTTTTCCATTGTCCCTTAACATCAGGGCATATTTTCTAAAAACCATCTGAAAATTAATGCACCCTTCCCCCAAAACAAAGCATTGGCTATAAGCTCATGTCTACAAGTAAGAATAATGGCTAATCACGTGCAGTATACTGTGTTACATGTTTCGCACCCTTTATCTCAATATTCTCAATATGTCTGCAAGGAGATTAAGATGTGTGTATTCATTCCCCATCTTGTATGCAAGGAAAGCAGATTCAGAGAAATGGAAAATGGTTGTCTTTCCCCAAGCTAGTGGGGACAGAACCAAGTCTCACACCAAGAGCCTCTGCTCTTAGCTCTAACTGGACATTGTCTCTCAAATGACCTGTTGTGTTTCCTTCTCGGGGGTCAGCCTCCCAGGCCACAGTGTGAGCAGCTGAGGACTGAGAATAAGCCACCTTCTTGAGGGCCCACGCCGTCCATGCCCTGGGTAGTAAATCACACACATTATTTGCCCCAGACACATTTGTTGATCCTTCCAACACAAGTTATGTGGGTAATTTTCCTTTGGCGGGTCTTTGGTTATCATGGCCAATTCTCAAACTTTATCTAAGCTATGTTTATTAATATAACTTTCAGAAGTTTTTTAAAGAGCCGATCATACTTCCAGTCTGACCACACAGTTCTAAAACAAGCCTACCAACACTGGTCTGAAGAAAATAAGGCACTCTGAGTAAACAGAAAAAGGAACAGGGATCTGGTCTGCCTTATCAAGGTGGCTTGAGACTGCATTTGGTGGAAGGGTTGGGTTCAGATCCCCACACCACCACAGTTTGGGGGTAGGTTAGTTACCTTCTTTGAGCCTCAATTCCTTTGAGAAGAAAAAAAGGGTGATTACTTTAGAATCACCCTTACCTTATGGGAGTTGAGAATAGTAAATGAAATACCACGGGCAAGGTGAAAAGTAAAATGACTGCCACATAATACATGCTGAGTCAAAGAGAACTATAACTATTATTGCCTTCTGCCTTAGGTTCTATATAATATAAATAATAAGGATGATTGTGGCTAGCCATCTATTGAAGGCTAACTATATGCCAGGTTAGCCACATGCATGTGGTTAGCCATTCTATGCCTTAAGTCAGTGAATGCTCACAACAGCTCTGTAAGAAATGTGTTTGCTCCCATTTTACTGAGGTCCAGAGAAGTTACCTTATTTGCCCAAGGTCGCATTGCTAGTCACTCTCAGAGACTCCTTTGGAAGCAGGCACTTTTGCTTCCAAACATACTCTCTTAGCTGTAGCACTGCACGGGAACCTGTTACATGGCCAGCAATCCAGATGAACCACTGCTGATATAGAGGACACAGCATGCCTCAAGACGGCCTCACGCCTCCTCCTCTTCTACTCACCCTCCCTTCTTCTACCCCAACATCCAGCAAAAGAGAACGGGGGGGGGGGGGGAGGGTTAAAATAACATGAGGATATCATGGTTCTTAAGACAACAAGGAAAAACAATAGAGAAGCACTGTGAAAACAAGCTCTGCTGGGACACACCTCCCTTTCTTCCACCTTTGAATACACAGCCTTCTGCGATATGACATTGCAGAGCTTTCCAATAAGGTGAAGTCTATTGCCTGCGTCTCGGATCTGGGCTGGGCTGGTAACTGCTTTGATGTAGAACTTAGACTTCCCACCCTAGGCCTCAGGGTGCCTTGAGTTTCTGCCTTGACTCTCTCTGAATGTACAGCCCTATGTGACGAAGTTTGGTCTAGCTCAGGAATTGATGGTACATGTATGGCCCATGGACCAAATCCATCCTACCACCTGTTTGTCTTTTTTTGAGACAGAGTCTCACTCTGCCAACCTGGATAGAGTGTCGTGGCCTCATAGCTCACAGGCCCAGCAGCTGGACTACAGATGCCCATCACAATGCCTGGCTAGTTTTTCTATTTTTAGTAGAGACAGGGGTCTTGCGTTTGCTCAGGCTGGTCTCAAACCCCTGAACTCAAGCTATCCACCTGGCTCATTCTCCCAGAGTGCTAGGATTACAGGTGTGAGCCACCAGGCCCACTCTGCCACCTGTTTTTATGAATAGTTTCATAAGAACACAGTTGTGCTTATTTGTTTATGTATGGTCTATGCCTGCTTTCCTACTTCAACAGAAGAGCTACCACATTGTGCCAGATTGAATGCCCCGAAAAGCCAAAATACTACCTGAAACTTTGTAGAAAAAGTTTGTTAAACAAGGAACAGAGAGGAGCTATCCCAGCTGAAGTGTCCCTAGAACAAGCAGATCCCAGTTAAGCTACCAGGGAGGGGAGAGCCACAGAAGTTGAGCCCAGGTAGGGCCAGCAGAAGAAAAGTCCAGCTAAACTCAGCCCAAATTGTACATCCATAAAGTCATGCACAAATAGAATGCTGCTTATTTTAAGCCACTAAGTTTTGGGGGTGGGTTATTCTGTGGCAAGAGATAACCAAGTGGGTTGTGGCCTTGGCTCGGCTCTTCTTTTAAATGTATGTAGTAGGCCAGGTGTGGTGGCGCATGCCTGTAATCTCAGCATTTTGAGGTCAGGGTGGGAGGAGGCCAGCTTGATTGAAACCAGCCTGGGCAGCATAGTGAGAAGCTCTCTCTACAAAAGATAAAAATAATTAGTTGGGCATGGTGGCATATGCCCAATTTTCCAGCAACTCAGGAGGCTGAGGCAGGAAGATCACTTGGAGCCCAGGAGTTGGAGCCCAGGAGTTTGAGGCTGCAGTAAGCTATAATCAGGCCACTTCATTCCAGCCTAGAACAACAGAGTGAGACTCCTTTCTTTAAAAGAAAAAAACAAACAAACATAGTGTGGGGACCTTTCTCAAAGCCCAGGAAGGGGCTCTATCCAAGCTGAGACATGAATCCACCATTTCCACCCTACTCTTGCTTAGCAAATAACTGGCAGGATTTGATATAAAAATACACGCCAGACTTCTCACCCTTTGGAAGGAGTAACTCTTGGCTACATGTTCTATGCCATTTTCCATCATTTCCCTTTGGAGTGACATGCTAGTCTCCAGTTGGCTTCCTCTCACATCCTTTATTACCTTTCATTCTAACTTTCCAACAATCCTACTGGTATTTCCTGAACATGCTGAAGAATCTATTTGCACTCCAATCCTTGTCATGGGATCTGTTCCAAAGCAGGACATAAACTAAGATACTACATAACCTTAGACAACTTTCTTTATCTCTCTAAATCTTTACTTCCTTATCTGCAAAATGGGAATAATGGGAGCACTTAACATCATAGGAAGTAGTCACAGGACGTATTTGAGATAATGCCAGTAAATCACCCAGCATTGCTCTGGGTAATGATGATGTACAGGTTGAGTACCTCTATTCTGAAAATCGAAAATCTCAAATCCTTTAAAATCCAAAAGCTTTTCAGCACTGACCTGAGGCCACAGTAGAAAATTCTACACCTGACCCCTCATGTGGTGGGTCATTGTCAAAATGCAGTCAAAACTTGCCTTCATGCACAGAATTATTAAAAATATTACATAAAATAACCTTCAGGCTATGTGTATAAGGTAATTATGGAGCATAAATATTGTGTTTAGCCTTGGGTACCATCCTAAGACATCTCATTATACAAATGCGTATATTCCAAAATCCAGAGACACACCTGAAATCCAAAATACTTCCGATCCCAAACGTTTTGAATAAAGGATACTCAACCTGTAACTTAGCTAGCACAGCATCTTCTCTGCATGGGCTCTGACCAAATCCCCACACCCCCCCCAATACCTGTGATATTGTTTACAGACTATCAAATATAGTCATGCACCACATAACGATGTTTTGGTTCACAGTGGACTGCATGAACAACCATGGTCTCATAAGACTATAATACCATATTTTTACTGTTCCTTTTCTATGTTTAGATATTTTTCAACACATGTTTCAATATCTAACCATTAATATGACTTACCATTTTGTTGTAATTGCCTACAGTATTCAATAAAGTGATGGCATTATCTAATGACACACTCTCGGAATGCACCCTCGCTGTTAAGAGACTGGAGGCAGCACCACTGCAGGGAGGCTGAAGACTCCGGGGATTCAGTCACCATGTCTATGGGCCTATTTTGGTTCCCAGTCACGTCCCAGTTCAGAAGTCTGAGCCCTGCGCCGCAGATCCACGTCTGGAGGACATGGTGGCTCCTGACTTCTGAGTTGGCAGGCTGGGCTGGAGCCTGCTGCATGCCTGACCCCAGAAACCTGTCCGTGACAGGAAGAAGGAATACAGTCAAGGAAGTGTGGCAGACCTGACTCCAGACAATGAGAAAAACAACACGGCGCCTCGCAGTGGAAGGTGAGCACGATATCAGCTGTGTCCTCAAAAAGAAAAGGCAGGTGGGGGAAGTCTGTCTACTCAAAACCCCATGCTCCTCTAACAGCCTATAAATACACACCCAAACCTGGAGAAAAAATTAAGAGCACACTTCCGCCCCACGTTCCATTTGCTCTACTTTGGTCTGTTCTCGTTCAAAGGTTGGTTCTTAATTCCTCTTCCTCAGGATCTGCCCTGAGACATTGAGAGTGCTCAGCTGGTCCACCCTTTCACGGAGCTCCAGAGAGGAGACAGTGGGAGGTAAGGAGAACAGAGTTCTGGATCACAGCCAAGCCAGAAATAATGACAAAGCTCTAATTACCCTGTAGGACTCTGGATGGAAGTGACTATTTTAGAATCTGAAAACATCTCAATGACATCTTGGAGTCGCATTCAGGAAAGCCCCTTTTTACTACCACTGTATTCTTGTCATGCAATAGGATGTCAGTGTCGGGGACATTTCCTACCAGAAAACTGTCAGGGGATCTAGGCAGCACTTGGAGAAACTTAAAAGGGTGCCATGGTTTACAAGTCTCAGCTCTGGCTAGAAATGCTATCAATTTTTTCTTTTGGAAGAAAATATTTTCCTTCTAGTGTTTACTGAGTCAACATAATTAGGACAGTTTGTGGTCATGGGCTCTCTGATCACAGATCATAAAGTGTTTGTAATGTATCTTTGCACAGCCACGCATCTAATTCAAGGTCTTATAATTATTATATGCTCATGGAGTATCTGTGGTGGTAAACAGAAGGTGCATGGGTTATGGAGCCAGAAATATGCCCATGAACTTCAGGTGATCCAGCCTGTCTGAGACTCACAGAACCTCTGATCTCTTATCCGTTACTTACCACTAGGAACTTTTCTCCTCTCTTAAGATTTTTATTATAGAAATAGAAAAGGAGAAAGAATGCAAAACAATAACATTCCCAGCATGTAATATGTACTCCAGGAATGTGAGTTCCTAGCATTAGAACATCTCATGTGCCTCTTCAACTTGTAAGAAAAGGAAGATAGGGGGGAAATGGGAAAACAAAGAGACTTGGTTGAGCATAGAGTCTGAAGTTTGACTAACTGCGTTCAAATCTACAACAGTTTTGCTATATCCTAGGGCTATGACCATGGGCAATTTATTTCCTCTTTCCCTGCCTCAGTTTTCCTAACTGTGAAACAGTACAAAGATATCACATGAGACTGCTATAGGATTATAAGAGACAATTCACACAAACGCAGCAAAAATTCTGCCCGTAGTATGTAAAAGCCAACCAACAGAGAATAATTGCTCCATTAGTATGATAATTAATTATTGTTGAAGATCAGTCTTTCCTCGTGTCTAAGAACTTGGGCTGGCAGTCATGAAGCCAGTAGTGGGGCAGTCGTTCAGAAGGACACAGGCACTTGGTAGCAAGTGGGTGTCCATAGGAGGGCACATTGTTCCAGACCTGTGTGAACATGGGGTCATAACAATGCTGATGGGTCCAACAGCTATGTAAAGTTTGATAAGAGGAATGTGTCAACAAATTGTACTTAAGGCTTCTACCGAAAAGAACAAATTGGGCCAGAGCCAGAGTTATCAGGACTAAGCACACCTTCATCTCTTTTCTTCATCAATCATTGTTTTTTGAGCAGGAAACAAGGTAGACTGCAGCTGGCCACACCTGAAATTGCCCAAGACCCTGTGTTAATGATAAATAATAATGATGACATGATAGTAGATAATAGTCACTGCTCACTCATGCCATAGGCTTTACTTGCATTTAAGTACCAACTTTTTATTCAATACTCATCAACTTTCTCTGTATTATCTCACTTGGTACATAGAGGGAGGGTACTCTTACTGTGTTCATTTTACAGACAAGATGCCTAAAGCTCAATAAAGTTAAGGAGCATGCTACATCTGTGGATTTTAACCCCATCCTTTGAGAAACAAGAATCTCCAGTTTAATCTATGATGAAGTCCGTATTTGGGTCCTGACAGGCAGGACATGGGATTGAGAAGACAGATTAGTGAAGAGCAGATTTCATTCATGGTTTTCTCCTTGTCCAAGAACACTTCTAAAGAAGCTGGGGAGTGCTGAGAAGTCAGTAGATGAATAATAAGCCAAGTCCTTGATCCATCACAACAAAGAACCAGTTTGATGGGCAGTAGGGTTTAGCCTACTCAGGGACGAGACAGCTATCATAGCTCCCTCCCCTGTTGGACACAAGTTCTCACTCCACAAAGAGCTCTTCCTTCAAGGAAGGAAAGGGTTTAGAAATCATAATACGGCTGGGGGATTAAAGATGGCGGCTGAGTAACAGCTTCCCTGTAACTGGGCCTGGCGAATCTGGGGAGACAAGACTCCAGACATCTCTGGCCGGTGGGACCTGCCTACAATCATCCCCTTGAGGACACAGAGAGCCAGCAAGG
>CAUYPK010052825.1:0-47872 GCA_963574355.1 Loris lydekkerianus | reverse complement strand
CACAATAACTGTGAAATTGCCAGGAAGGCTATGTTAACCAGTGTGATATAAACGTGTCAACCGGTCTGTGAAACTAGTGTATGATGCCCCATGATCATACCAATGTACATAGCTATGATTTAATAAAAAAAAATAAAAAATTAAAAAAAAATAATAATCCCTAACATCCTCTAGAGAGGTATTCTAGGATTCTATGAACCAACTATGTCTGAAGTTCAATCCAAGATTAGGATACACGGTAATTCTTACTGTGGTTATGTTTGTCCCTCTCTTTTCTCTAAGAAAAGGGCAAGCGAGCACTTTCAGATCTCTCACAGAAGCTTCCATCATCTGTTCCAGTTTGGATGTTGATAGAGAGAGGTTACACTGGAATGAGGCTGTCAGAGCAGGGGCATCAGCCTTTTTCAGGTTGGCAACAAATACCACTTCTGGATCTATAATCATGGCCTTTAAAGTCATGTTTGGTCTTACAGAGTCCTCTGAAGAAACAAAACAGGAACCATGTATGTTTCAAAGTAAATTTTGTCACTTGACTACACCTTATCTGCATGTTGCTAAGTTGATTTCAATATACGTGAGAATATATTATATTGCAGGGGCAAAGAGGAGAAAAGTGGAGAAGGGAGTATTAGGAAGAGGAAAAGAGTCCCTGATAAGTAGACTCACTGTTTACTTTTGTTTCACCCAAAGTCCATCATTAGTGTCATGTAATCTATAGTATAATATACACATTCAATGCATATATGAATACCAAGTTACCAGATATGATCACTGTTTAAGAAACATTAAAGATAAATAAAAATACAACATTCTTACCTTATGAGTAAACATTAGTTTTCCAGAGTTATTACACTCCAAATATGTTAGCTTGCAGACATATATTAGAAAATGTCTGACCTTAGACAATTAACATAAAAAACCCCACTAATAGTCTTAGTAATGCTGGAATGAAAGAAAGATAGAACTGAAAGTGGCCTCAGTATACACCTAGACCAGAAATTTGCAAACTACTCAACCTAGTTTAGGGAGTTAAGGTGTGCCCAGGGAAGTACTGTTGGGTTCTCCAATGTCTCCATCTTCCGCTTTTATATTTTCAGTTGTTCTTCAAATATGCTAGAATTTTCAAAATGTTTTCTTTGAATAAAACTTTTTCCTCCTGTAAAATATGCTGTCAACCACTGACCCAGACTAGCTACCTATATTTCTGGATGAGTAAAGAGATGTTAATGGCAACCAGAGCAGAGTTTCCTGGTCCCTAATCCAATTTCTACTATTTCTCTCTCTTAAAAACATTTGCTTACTAAAGATTCTATATAAAACATGTTTAAATCTGAAAGAAAAATTAATGTTACATTCTTAAATTCTCATTTCTTTTTGTTTACAACTTTTGTTAAAATATACAAGTTGTCATCTATGACAGATAAATTCTGCTCACCTTTCTCTGTCTTAACTTTCCCTGTGGCAGTCTGTCTTGACATTTGTGTTTCTTTTGCCATATTTTCTGGACTCTGAGGCACAGCTTTGATAAAGAAATCTGCCACGGTTATCAGAAACTCCACACTGGCACATACATACAGCTTGCAAAGAACAGCATCAATTTGACTTCCATTTTTGTCTTGTTTATAGCTTATATCAATCATAGAACTTTTGTTATCTTTGTCATCCTTTTTGTCAATCATTCTGAAAAAAAATGTATACCATTCATTATTTTATTTCTGCTAAAACAGTTTTAAAAATTATAATTTTCCTATATAATTAAATAATCTTTCTTTCACCATTCAGTTTCTAATCTGAATAGAAAACAGGTCAGTGTTAACTGGGATCAAATTATTCATTAGCAAAGCAAGATCCACGTTATTAAGCAATTATAGAATATAATTATAATGCAATACTTGGAAAACAAATCAATGACTACTAGAAAAGAAACTGAGCAATTAACAAAACATATCTATGTGGTTATACAAAACGTAAGAAAATTATTTTACATTACTTTATTGAATAAAAGCTCCCCTGAAGGAATTTATCTCCAAATATTATTTTATAAAATTTGAGTCCAAAAGTATTTAATGAAACTCAAATTAGCAAGCATTTTTCAAGTATCCCCAATGATAGCCCCCTTATTGCCTGGCATGTGCTGGAAAAAGCATGCTACCAAAGAGCTAAAGAGCTGCAACAGCTACCTGAGACATGCAATCTACAAACTAGAAAAGCTAGTTGCATGAGAGCACTCTTTCCTCATTTACTAATCTTTCAGAAAAACAAAAGGCTCAGAAATACCCAGTATGCATTCATAAATGGAGTACAAATTTAAGTAGCAACACTGTAGGATAGAGCATAGGGTTGAAAGTGATAGGCACTAAGGACAGAATAATCTGAGAAAAAGCCAAGCATCACTGCTGGCCCAGAGCACTGAGAACAATACTCACTAGATACAGCACACTGTCTCAGTCCTAAATCATATATTAATAGACAGAATGTGTTAAGATAAACTCCTTGTTTTGTAAACTTACCCTCTCTTTGAACTTTTTAGCTATGCTGTATTTTCTCATGCCTGACTACAATAAAAGCCTGTGAGGATCATCAAGAGGGGCCACACCCTTATCTCTCTGTGCAGAGGGCTTGCTGAGGTCCCTCAGTTCAAAGCAGATGAATTGAGTAGGTGTTAATTATTTTGTGTCAAGTTGTACTAACACAATAGCTTGCCCCCCCCCAAAAAAATCAAGTTTAAAATATCATATATCTCGTTATTTGAAAAATAAATAAAAATATAATTAAGTTATTTAAATTAAATATTTCCTACTTTATGGGGGGGTAATAACCATGTATAAGCTACTCTTCCAAAAATGGGTTGATAATGTGAATAAGCTTAGGATTCTATTAAAATTTTAAAAGATATTTTGCAGAACTGTTTTTAAAAGACTTGAACAAAATAGACAAGGGAAATATCTATAACCTGAAAGTCTTTTTAAAAAAAAATATTCTGCCTCCTGGGAAGAAATATAAAAAATATATTACCAGCATATCATCCCATGTGGATTTAATTATTAGAACTCTTAAATTCTTTTAGTTTCTATTTTTTGTTATTAAACTTTCCTTTAATGTAAACTTTAAAACAGTTGAATCTACTTATTAGCACTTTTTTTTATTTAATTCAAATGAGGAAGTCTGACCAAAAGACAGAAATCTCTTTTGATGATCCCTCACCTAGCAACGCCTGGTAGCAACACCAGATGCAACGTCAACTTTAAATAATGTGTAGCAAATTCAGAGCTGACAAACCTTGATGTTGCTCTCTGAATGCCTTCTCTGAGATCATCAAGGGTACAAGTCTTAAGTTTGATGCTGACATTCATTGAACCATCCTTAAACATCTTCCCCGAGGACGCCATAACATGTAGTCTGAGTTCGCCAAGCCGGAAACTGTCATTATGTAATGAAAGTCTGGACTCCTATGAAATATTTTTTAAGCAAATGAATTCAAGTAAGTGAATTACTTTTACACATAATACTTAATTTAAAGCTTACAAGCAAACTGATCTCACAAATTTTAAAAGTATGGTGCTAAAACAAGTCAAGGGAACAAAGGATAATATGCATGTTTATGAGTATATATGTACATACAAATAAATACATATATGTGTCTGCAGGTATTCAACAATGGTTAATATGTAAAAACCCATCTTATTTATAGTTCAACACAAATGAAAATAGTCAGGATAAGATTTTTGTCACTTAATCTAACTAATAAAGATCTAATGATCTCTCCTGCAAAAACTAATGCATTAGAACTATGGAGTTTATGAGAAAGGGTAAGACATAGGGAGTAGTATCAGTGAGCATATATGCTATCCAAGAAAACAAAATAGAAATCCATTTATAAGAAAATGCTCTAAGTTGCTATAAATGACCAAATACTTTGTGATACACAGTATTTTATTTATTCATATTTAATTCTTCTCACATTCCAAGAAGGATATTAAGTAGTTAGAAAAAGAACAGACTAGTAAATCAGGGAGTTCAAGTACATCAGCAATTGAACTGTATTAAAGGGCCACAGCATTAGGAGGGTTGAGAACCACTAAAGTAAATCAAAGTGCTGGGAAAAACTCATGAAGAAGATGAGAACTTCATTGAGCCTCAAAAGATGAGTAGTGTCACACAGGCTAAGAGGGAAAAGACACGAACCAACAATTCATGGTCTGAGAACTCACGTACAAGGTGATTAGGCTTGAACATTGCAATTAAAGAATTGTGGGGAATAAGGCTAGAAGAAATATAGAGGCCTAATCATGATCTCAAACCACAAACTAAATAAACTTTTATTTATAGGAAAAAGAACTTCAATCTTTATTCCACCATAACATGTAATTCCAAATTCTCCAGGTATGCCCAGATCCAACCAATCACAAACAAAAACCTTCAGAGAAGTAAAAAATATCAATCACCAGTTGCACATTTGAGACCATGACATGGATAAAACTGTAGTAATGATGTGTAATCTCTAGGACAATGGTTAGAACTTCATAACTTCTCTCCCTCAAGATAGTATATTGCCCCAAAGTGGGTCAGAATGGCATTATAACTGGAAAACTTTGAATCCCTTTAATTTATAAAAACAGAAGTGATTCACAGATTTCTCTTCTGTAGCCATTAGTAGAAATGACCTGAGACACTCTACTGATCACAACACACTAATGTTTTCCTGATTTGATTCCTCAGGTAGACAACTTAAAGCAATTAATTTTTTTCATGAAATGAAATTCAAATAATATAATATTTAATTTTTTAAGTAGACTGGAAAGTTAGAAATGGCTGTTTGAGATTCATTTAGGAAACTGAACTTGTGCCAACATCTAGAATGGATGCAAGCAAAAGGAGCCACAAATGAGGAAGTCACTGCAGTACTCCAAGCATGAGCTGAGAGCCTCACATGAAGAATCAGTGAGAACTGACAGAAAAGAACAAATGTTATTCAAAGAGAAACTGACAGCACTCAGTATGTAAATGAATAAGGTGGACAAAGAAGGAAGAAAAAGACAGTAAAATTTTAAGGCTAAGGAACCAGGAGAATGATGGTACCTTAAGTAAACTGAAGAATGCATTTAACTGGTCACTCCCTATAATGAGTATTAAAATAAGAAATTAAGGCAGTTCATCACATGAATGACATATACTAGACCAAAACTCAACAGTAACAATGTATAAATATTATATATTTTTTAGAAAACAAAATGAAATTTGAGTGAACAGATGCAAGTGAACTATAACAGATGATCAATACAGATTCATTATGACACAAGACTTAGGTTCTTCAATTCTTTAATTGGCATACTTAACACATACTTACTACATGTAAAATTTATTCAGTACATGCATAATTAATACTTATAAGTCATGAATGATCATGAATTTTAACATAATCATCTAAATTATTTGTTTTAAAACAGTAAAATGTACATATGTATCTAGCTATATAATTAATCACTATTAGTGATAAATCAAAACGTGTTTTGGTGCTGATGGTATGTGGAAAGAAATAAAACCCTGAGTGCTTTCCCTTAGCTTTATAAGGTTTAAAACACCAATACAGTAAAGACAGAGACAAGGACCACTGTGTGTCCCACAGGCCATGTAGAATTTTATAGATATTAAAATTATTACTAATAGTCACATTTATAAAATGTCAATATTCTAAAACTGTACATTAAGAGCTTAGAACATAAACTATAAAAATTTATTACATACCTGGTTAAAATCATTGTTATAAAGAATAATAGAAAGAGATTCAAAGTGAAAGTCAAATTGTAGCATGACATTCTGGTCCACAGAAAGGTTTGAGTCTGTCAAATCTTCCTGTTCTGATGGTTCAAACATAAATATGAAAGTTAAAAAGCTTTTCAGTAGGTATATAATGTTCTATATACTTAAAAATCTGGGGTAATTCATTATTTCAAATTTACATTATGCTTTTCAGGATTCTATAAATCATATTATGAGCAATTAATGAAAATGGCAATGATTATTCCATATATATTTACTTCAGTACAAAATGGCAGAGGCAGACTATCTACCTTATAAACAACAACGACAAAAAGAGGGATCCTTGCAAAGTGTATACAGACAATTTAAAAGAAAATCCCCACCTACAAAGACTACTTTACTTACTCTATAGCATAATTTATAATGACCAATGCATTTTCACCTAACTGGTTGAAGAGATGATGAAATTAGAGGCACTGAAAAGTCATCCCTACATTAGATAGCTAATCTAACATTTTCTGCAGGCCTGGTGTACTTCTCACTGTACTTTAATTACCTATTGTATTTTGCTGCACATAATGAGCACTTTTTTGCCCAAATTTGTGAGGAAAAAATAAGGATGTACATTATACATGGATAGTACTATTTGTTACCAAGACATAAAATTTCTTGCACCTTGTTATCTGTTGTTGTGTTTTGTAATTATTTGTTACATAAATTTTTTATTCTATGTGTTAAAAAAACAAATGCTAAAATTCCTTCATAATACAAAAATAAGTACAAATATTTAATATTCTGAAAACATGATTTTCCTTAAAAAAAAAAAAATAAAAAGTAAAAATAAAAAATTAAATTAAAAATGTAAGTTTTTTTCCTGAAAGTTTGGATCAAAAACATGGATGTACATTATACATGGGAACACATTATACATGGCAAATATGATAGATATCCAACTCATTACCTGTATAAGAAGGACAGAAAATAAATCAATAGCATAGTCAAACACAACTCAAATACGATGAGGTGGGAGAGGCTTTGGAATTCTGAGATGAAAGAAATGCAAGAAACAACTTTGCCTTCTCTTTCACCTTTAGATGGAAGAGTGAACTGACCTTGCTTTCAATCACTCTAACAGTGATTCTATAATCTTTCTGGAGACTGATCCTAATTTTTGGTCATCCTATAGGAAAATCTGTTTTTACAAGTTACTGGAATAGCAAACACTGCATAACTTTAACCAGGAAAGGCTTCTTCAAGTTAGAAAACCCTGAGATTTTCTTCCCTACTTATCCTACAAATAATTTATATTCAGTCTTCATCATCTTTATAGCTTTAATTTGTGCTCAACAAAGTTTCCCAAGGCCACATCAACCACAAAATAAGAAACAGATACACGAATGTGATCACAGTTCTATGTATTGAAATGATTAATCACATATACGTGGCTTGTTACAGTTTATTTAATCCCTACATAGTTCCAGTCTAACTGTAACAACAACCAGCTCATCTAGTATTTGCCTATACAGCGGCACATGGGGAGGAAATGCTGGCCTCATAAAGCTCATACAACATTGAAGACTATTCACTTAAGCAAGAAATATTATTTTGCACATTGTTCTAGTCATTTGTTTGTATGGTTTCAAAACACACCCAGCCTAAATTCAGAAGAAGCAATGTCAATACACTACTACATATTAGTACCTGGCAGTTTTATCAATCAATGTGAGAATTAATAGCTGGTGGTATGACATTATAAAAACACAGCAGTCTGAGACTATTTATTATAAGGACATCATCTCTTTTTAGCCATGAAGATATTAACCTGTTTATAGGCTAATAAAACATGTAATATTCACATCTATGATTTTAAGTGATAAAACACACGTGAAATTATATTTCACATAATCTGTTTAAGAAAGAAGAAATCTTGTATTTCAAAAGGTTCAGTTTTAATGATCTGAAAATTTACATATCTGACTGCATAATTCTCCAATATGGCCAGATAAGTAAAGCTGTTACTATGTAAGAATAACTTTCTCATGGTTCACTCATCTGAGTACAATATGTGGTACCAAGGTCCTTTTCTCTCTTAATTACCCTGAGACCTTGCTACACTGCATGCTTACTTTGATTTTTCTCTTACAGTACACCACCTAGGTGTCTAGTGAATTCAGCTAATTTAACTTTCATAAAGATTAAACAAGCACCATGCAGGCAACACGGGACCCTCCACACCCGCTGCAGCAGTGCATACCTTTCTCCCTGGGACATCTGAGAGGCAGCCCCAGCCCCAGAAGACTTTCCACAGTAAATAGTACAGAACTTAGACAGTTGCTGCCACATTACACTGGACAAACGCCCACTAAATATAAATGTGACATTAATGCTAAGTTTTCTCCATCATCAAAGCAAATCATCTTCATCAATTTATACCTCTGAGGTGGTCAAGTCCACTTGGGGCATCTATTTTTCTCATTATCACAGCTTCCTGCACAGACTGTGTAAGGGTTGACTGTGAAGAAGCTTCTCCAAGATTTTCTAGCAAAATTTTCATTAAAATTGTCAAGTCATCTTCACTGAGAGCAACCTAGAAACCACCAATAATTAGTTAACACAAAGTGATAAAAAGTACAGACTATCATATCGAAGCATCAATTTATGGTTTCTCAAATTAACAAATTTTTCATCTATTTTAAAGAGAAGGGGAGAAAGAGAATGAACCACAAATACAAGGCAAGAAGGACTTCACCTTGTCTCCCACGGCTAAGCACACTTCTGCTTCGACCTGTATCCAAGCTCCCTCTGGCTCTCCAACATTTCCTGCCCTATTTGTCACTGTGCCGTCCTCCTCCCAGACCTGTGCCTCTCTCCCCATTCCCTATCACCCGTCTCCATTCTGACTCTCTCTACTCACCCAGCACTACTTCCTTCTTCTATGTTACTTATTTCCCTTTAAACTCACTACAGGAAGAACGCTGTTTGGTTTCTGGTCTCTACCAAAAAGTAAAAAGATCCTCTCCTGCCATGTAGCTCTTCATCTCAGTACACATGCATCTGGACATACATGAAACATCTGTTAAACTCATCAAGAATAACACTTCATACAACAACAAATGCATCTACAAACAAAAAAACTGAACAGGAAGGCAGCATCTTCTTCATCCTCTATCTTTATAAAAATGAAATGTATGGCAAAAAGGAAAAAAAGCTAGAGATTCTGCATAAGGCAGATCTGTCTTAGTTCTACCATCTTCGAGCTGTGTTGGCGGCAAAGTTTTTTAGCCTCCTGAATTCAAATTTCTTAATCTTTAAAATAGAAATAGTAACATCTTCCTTGTAGGTGGCTGCAGAACATCATGAAGAAACTAGATAGGAAAAAGCTGTTCTTGGCTGCTAAGATCGACTAAATCAGTACTTTCTTTGAAGGTTCTCCCTTTTCTGCCTTTTGTAAATTTCCACTACATTTACACTGGTCCAAAGGGCCTGGATCTTACACACAAATTCACACTAGCATGCATGTACAGCAAATCACCTCTGTATGCCACGGTACCCTATATCTCCCAAATTAGGTCCCTATCACCAGGGAAATTGCCTGGTTCCCAGCCTAAATGAAAACAGAGAGATATTTTAGCACAAGACAATGACCAGGGATTTCCTGTTTGTTCTAGCCCCAGTCCTAAAGTAACAGGTGCAACTGTAACTTCTTGTAACTTCCTTGTGGGTCCATTAGTACTGCCAGTCAGGATACCACAGCTGCCTGAATAGCAAACTTTACCACCTCCTTCAGTTTGCTGTGGGTAAAAAAACCAACTGTACCATACTAGATTGACCCACAGTAAGTCTGAAGGACAATTTTGATAGGTGGGGACCCAAGAGTTCTTTAAGAACTGTTAAATTGGTTTACCCAAACAACTGCCTATGCCCTTTCTTATCTGCACCCCAGACCCAGAAAACTATACAGACTATGATCAAAGATGGGTCATTTAGAAAGTCCCAGATCTCTCCTTCTGGTGGAAATAATAATTACATTTTGATACTAAACTGTCAGACCTGTCATTTTTTTCTTGTTTCTTTTGAAATACTTCAAGCATAAAGGAAAAGAGATTCCTCCCTGCGAATCTACCACCTAGCTTTGTCAAGTCTTAACAAGTTGCTATCTTCCTTCAGATCATGTTTCCCCATTACAAACATGGCTGAAGTGTACCTACATGAGAATCCATATCTTTCCCCTGAAATCCCCCAAAACACTATCTTAACACACTGTTGACTGGCAATTTCACACAGAGGTAGCCTGTGTAATAGCTATTATTCCATAATTGAATTTGAAATAATCTAAATAAACTTCAATATACTTTATTTATACATAACAAATTGAAATGAAACTTTGTACCTATCTTCTAATTTTATAAAGTCTGTCTTCATTAGATACAATTTGTGAATTAACACTAAGATGAAAAAAATGCAAGGATTTGCTCAAACTTCATTCTGGTCATAGTTTTTAGAAATATTGGTGTTTCCAGTAAAGGGTCCATTGACCAGTAATGTCTCCAATGTGACTTTTTTTGTTTGTCCCATCAATATCCATAAACTGAGAATCTTCCTTATATCACTAGTGGTAATTTCTGTCCGTGGTAAAGTTTTGGCAGAGTTTTTATAAAATTTTCCCTTTGGTGGTAGTATAAATTGGTTTGAAAAACAACTAAATCAAAAACAATCATTATTAAAAAGTAAATCTACCACTTTGCAATACTCTGTGGATCACTAAATTCAATAGTCACACCCAAAATATTTGTGTAATTCTCCAAGATTAATGTAGTATCATTTTCAATCCACTCTTCTTCAAAATCATTTTCACTATTAAATACTGTTACATTTCTTTTCTGCCATTTTGGTAGTCTAACATCAGATTTATAATTGTCTTCCAATAAACTATCATTTTCCAGATCACTACAAAATATTTTAAAGTCACTCAATCAGATGATCTACATATAATTCATTGAAAAATTCTTCACTGTCACAATCTATTGTGGTTGAAATGTTTGCAATACTAGAATTGTGATAAAAACTTAATTATCTAGAAAAATAATCTTTTTATAAAAAGTGAACACAACTGAACATGATTAAGAAAACTTTTTCAATCTCCTGCATTACCCTGTGTTTTATAAATGCAATAGCTAATGCAAGTGCAAACACAAGTTAACTCGTGATCAGTCAACGACGTTTGGGCATGAAAACACGAGTTAACTTGTGACTGGCCAACAATGCAGGAATTATTATTCCCATGAACAGTTTCTCACATTTACTACTAGTGCATCTCTAACAATATATTAGCATTGTCTTGCCGGTTAAAAAATTTGAAATAATATAAAACTATACTGTCATTTTACAACTCACTTTTTCCATTTTTACATTTCATTTTGTTTCATCTAGCTATAGTTCATTCACTTTACCTGCTTTACAATGTCCATTATATAATATACCATAATTTCATCCACATTCTGCTACTAACAGACATTTCGGTTTTACTTTTGCTTTCAGCAAACCTATAACCACAAAATCCCTAAAAGAAAGAATCGAATATTATAGCCAGGATCTAATATCTTTCAACAAGGTAGAAATTAAGAAAAAGTATCCATATTCTGGAAAAGAGCCTACTCTATTAACAACTCAAACAGATATAATTTAGTAATTCTTCCTCATGTAATACATCCACCAGTTCAAATGAACAGACTCTTCCATTTCCACAACAAACTTCAATTTTAACTTCTTCCCTAGCAGCACTCTGCTCCTTTAACCCTTCCTATTTTATCTCAGAACCAAATCTGCAATCATCACAGATACCAAAAATCACTAAAGGGAATTTCTATTTGTTCTTCACGTACTCTGTTTAGCCTCCCCTCCTTGCTCCATCTCCTGCTGTTTGCTTTCAACAGTTTCACACATAGGCATACACAAGAATCACAGGATTCTTACACTTCTGTGACTATCTTTAATCAGTCTCACCGCCTCCTGTGAGCTGACATGTAACCAGTTAACCATACTAGTAAAAACAGTGCTGCATTTATATGGTAACCAAATAAATACATTTACTTATTCAAAATTATGTCCACTTTTCTACTTAAAAGAAAGTTTCTGTACATTAAAAGACTAAGGTGCTTTGAATGTGGTATCTAAACACCACTTTGCATTGTCTTACAATTAAGCTATATTAAAACTTTAATATAATCTTCCAAAATTAAAATTAATATTTTCAGTAGACTCCAATAGGTTTTATTTCAGACTTCTTGCTGCTAATACTAAATAACTAACTAAAATGAAATAAAGAAAAGTGTCGGAAATAAGAATGATCTCATTTGTGGTTAACAAAGTTTTCTCTTTCAATATGGCACCACTTCTGATATATATTATACTAAAACTGCATTATGAACATAACAAAAACCTATCAAACAACTGTCAGATATTTTGTACTGGACATTTACCTGCATAGGTTTTAGTTTTCCTTTTATCTCCATCCCTGGAATTTGCACATACCATGTTGCTGATAAATTTCGCCGCATGGACAAAAGCATATTGACTGGTTTTAAAATTTCAATGTCATGTTGTGGCAAATCAGCTTGCAAAATAGTTCTGAAAAAAAAAAATAGAATTCATTTACTTATTTATTTATTTAAAACCTATGTTTTAAAATGAGGACTATCGTAATGTTTAACAGTTTCCACACAGCATTTTCATAAATGCAAAAATCTGCTACCAGAATTCTTCTGGACCATACTTCTTCTCACAAATTAATCTGAACCAGAAATCGTTTATATGTAGAACTATCTAAACTTTAAAGCCTATATTACACTGATGTTTTTGAGATCACTACAAATGACCACTACATTATTTTTTATTTTTCAAAAATACTATTTGATACAGCAACTATTACAATGTCATACAAATACTACATTCTCCTAAAACTGGAAGATAAAGAAAGTGATCGTATACTTAGCCCTTAATGTGTTATTGGTACTTCTCCAAACTCAAAGAGAGAAAACTCACCAAATCTAATCCTTCCAGCTTGCCTGCCAACCATTTCCACAATCAAGAAAGTATTCTCCTTATTTAATAAAGCCAACACTTTCCCATTTGGATTTGATAATTCTTTTAGATACCGCATTGAGAATTCCCAAATGTAACAAATGAAAATTAGAAATAAATCTTAAAATTTATTGTGTTTAGGAAGCTTTCTCTCTCCTAAAGAAAAGGAAATAGCTATGTACAAAGTGAAAAAGTACATTTAAATTATGTATTGAGTAAATTATAATTTTGTTAATAGGTAATTTTTATAAGATGGAAAACAATCACATTATAAATTTAGTTAAGACAAAATACAGATTCTGTGAAGCACACTATTATCAACCACTGACCAAAAATATAGTGGTCAAGATTTCATAATTAAAAGAAATAAAGAATGAGAATCACAAATTATTCACCTCAAGCAAAAACGAAAACTCTACTTCTAATAAGCAGTGCGCAATTAGTTTATATGTTATACCTGGACAGCTTCAACTGGGTGAGCTGAATGTTCATTTCATCAATCACGGGGGGAAGAGAAAAACGTTCCATAGAAACCAAGCTAAATTTGTTTTCAACTCTGATTAAACCCAAATCTGCTATAATAGCATTAGGTGATAGTGAAGACTGAGGAATAATAATAACTGGTGCTTTCAAATTGATATCCATCAACAGGCGGAAACTTTTTTGAGCCAAGTCTTTCATGCTAGAAGCAGCTCTCTCAGCAGCCTGGACTGTGGCTGCACTCAAAGCTTCTTTAGTAGTTTGGAAATTGTTGAGGAAGTTCTGTTGGAAGAAATAAATATTTAGAGAGTTCTCCCAAAAAGGTTATTTATTTTTTAAAGTAAAAACTTTAAAAGGCATTTATTTAAAAAAGAAAAACTAAATAAAAGACATTAATATAAAAGGGATGTTATTTATGATTATCTACAGAAAGAGTAAAGTCTAGAAATATACACTCTGAGCTATTAATAATTGCTAGATAACAATAGCTAAAAAGAGCTACTAACAATAGCTATTAACTGTACCTATTTACAATATCTACCTAGAGATAATACTTACCTCTAGGAAGAAAAATTTCTTTTACTTTCATTTTATATATTTCAGAATTATTTTATTTTCATGGCAAATTTTTATTAATAATTCTTATTTAAATATTATTTTTATTAATGAATTGGGTTGTTTTAAATTCAGATTTAAATGAAGGGCTGGAGGAGAGAACTGTATTTCTCCAAAAGTAGGTTCAATTACTCTTCGAAATTAAGGCTCTGCCAGTTTATTTTTGAAGATTTTTTAAAAATGTACTCATGCATGAGGAAAAATCGTTGTCTATGACCCTATAATCAGTAATAAGAATCAAAAGTTTTCTTTTTTCTAGTTAGATGCATTTCATCTCACTTTCAACTAAAAATTGAAAGATATTTCCCAGTGAGAAAAAGAAATAAATGCAATTTAATTTCCCCCACTCTGCTTCAAATAAATTACTCTCTAGCAAAATGAACATGATGGTTTAAGTAGAAATTCATCACTTACAAGTTTTAATTAGCATTCCTGATATAGGTATAGGCAGATTTAACTTTTTAATCCATGACACTTACATGGAAATAAATAACAAAAGAAAAGAATTTCATGGCCTTGTTGATCACAATTTTAACCAAAAGCTGCAAATTCCAGTGTTAGTCCTCTGACTGCCTGTGAGCTTCAAGTGGCTAAAATTATTTTAGCTAAATACTCTAAATAAGAGTATTTCATCAAACAAGTTAATTGAAAAGCCTAAATTAAAACATAAAAGAATATTTCAGAATAAATAACTATGGATATGTCGGAGAATGATAGTATACATATTCAAAATAATAATTCACAAAACTCAATTGGTTATCCATCATGTAAAGGATTTCCTTCACTATAATATTCTGTTCAGCCTTTATTTATCATACAGCCCTATCAGGGAAGATGTTTACTATCTAGGTGCAGTTGTACAGGCAAAAATATTTAGACCTCAAGGAAAAATAAGTATATTTAAACAATAAACTTACCAAAAGAGACATGAAGAATTTATGAACATAAACCATCTGAATACAACCCACTTTGAAGCAAAGTTTGCCATCTACTTTAGACATATCAGCATAGGCCCCTCCTTCTGTGGCGTCAGGATAAAGAGTCAGTTGGAACCTAAAAACTTCATCTCCCAAAATAGAGACAGCCTAAAAGTATTACATTAACTGGTTATTATCAAAAGGGCTATACAGCCTTATCAACGCATTATTAATATTAATAAGTTCCCATTTTACAGAATCTAATATATAAAAAAGAAATAAATAAATTCAACCTTAAAAATTATTAAAAACATTTTACTTGACAATAATTTTTCCTAATTCTATAAAAATCATTTGATCAATGGAAGTATCAATAACTTAAATGTTCAGAAATAACTTTTATAAATCATTGCTTATCAGGAGGCCTAATCTATAAACAATGTCCGACCCATGACAGACAACTAATAAATGTATTCTGAACAAATGAATAATGGTACTTCAAATCAAAGGAACAAAATCCATTTAACACAGAAATGTATTTTTAATCACCTTTTTGTGAATGGACAGCAAATCTACATTTGTAACTATAATATCCTTAAGTCTGGCAAACATATCTGTCTGCTTTGGCTTCACAGAAATTGAGGCATCCAATCCTACAAGAAACATAACATTTACAAACTTTTCACCCAATCCAAGTGAACCAATTCAATGATATTTAAGTTAAATAATAATACTGACAAGATACAGAATAAATAAGAATTATCCATTACTAGACATATTAATGGTATCAACCTCCATGTATTAAGATACCAAGAAAAAGAATATAACACCTTTAAGGGATACAGGTATCCCCAACATAAGAGTTATAGAAATTTAAAAACATACACACCCAATTTCAAACAAAATTAATACCATTTCTCCAAACACAAATATCCTATCCATTGTCAAGACCAGAAGTGGACCTTTAGGAACACATATTTGTTAAACAGCTATCTCACAAAAGTGTATTACATTTTTAAAACAGTTATTTCAATAAGTAAAAGCAAATGAATATCATTTGATAAATTAGTACTTTTATTTCTATAATAAACTGTATCTGGAATAGAGTCATCTAAGATTTCTTTCCCAAAAAAACTGTCATTCTGCCTCGGCACCTATAGCTTAGTGGCTAGGGTGCTAGCCACATACACCAGAGCTGGCGGGTTCCAATCCAGCCTGGGCCTGCCAAACAACAATGGCAACTACAACCAAAAAATAGCCGGGCGTTATGGCGGGCACCTGTAGTCCCAGCTACTTGGGAGGCTAAGGCAAGAGAATCACTTAAGCCCAAGAGTGTGAGGTAGCTGTGAGCTGTGATTCCACCGCACTCTACCAAAGGTAACACAGTGAGACTCTGTCTCAAAAAAAAAAAATTGTCATTCTCATAATTTCTAAAAGATAACGGTTTCTACAATTGCTCCTCAATACAGAGAGAACAGTCGAAGCTGAGACCCAGTAATAAGCCCAGACCATTGCCATGTCGCCAATAAAATAAACACCCAGTAACTTTTTAGCCTATTTAAAAACTTCTTACTATATACCAGGTACTTTTCTAAATATAAACAAATGTGTAAACTTTATTTAATCCTCACAACAACCCCATGAATAGTTATTAGTACCTCCATTTTACAGAAGAGAAAACTAAGGTATAGAAAGGTTAATTAGGGTGGTGCCTGTGGCTCAGTGAGTAGGGTGCCAGCCCCATATAGTGAGGGTGGTGGGTTCAAACCTGCCCTGGGCCAAACTGCAACAAAAAATTAGCTGGGCATTGTTGCAGGCGCCTGAGGCAACAGAATTGCCTAAGCCCAAGAATTAGAGGTTGCTGTGAGCTGTGATGCCACAGCTCTCTACCGAGGGTGACAAAGTAAGACTCTGTCTCTAAAAGAAAAATAAATTGATTAATTAATAAAATAAAAAAATTTTTAAAGAAAGGTTAATTAATTTTGCACCAAGGTCAGCCAGTGTTAGAACTTGAACCCTAGCAAGATGACTCTAGGACCCATGACATAATCCGAACCTTGTTCTTATAACCAGCTAATAATGGGAAAAGCTTACAAGATTTCTTATAGAAATACAGCTAGAACAAGACATTAAGACTTAGATTAATTCTTAAATTCTTTAAATACATAAAGAATGCCGCGAGTCACCAATGAATCATAACAAATTTACTTCTAGCATTTTAAGGTATACCTTTGAAAAGTTTGAATAATGTGATAAACCAATTAAGATATAATTGATAAACTGTATCAATTTTATGTTGATCAATATAATAAACCAAAACATGACTCATGAGAAACCTATGACATACAAGCTAATTTTTCCTGAGTGTCTATATAAAAAGAAGAAATACCTACAAGGAATAACTTACCGTGTATTTTAATATCTGCAATGTTACATTTCTGATCACAGACAAAGACATTAAATGCATTTAGTTCAGCTGTGACCTTTAAATCAAACACATCCATCTGAGAGGCACTACTAGATACTGAAAAGTAAGAGAAACTTTGTGATTAGCAAAGAGCAAGGATGATATAACACACACAGTAACTTCAAATCTACTAAAAGAAAAGCAAACATTGTATTGTGAGGAACCAAAAAGGCCTCAATTAAGGTAACATGAAATTAATATGGATTTTGAATCCATTTTCAAATGCCAGTCAGACAAAAACTAGCATTTTCCCCTTCAAATTAAAAACAAAGGCAACTATTTTTAATAGCATCTTGAACATACAATTTGCTACATGGAAACTTTACTATAATTTTTACTCTGGAGAAAAAAGAAAACGATATTAGAATTCTAGAAATTTATTATTCTAAAATTTGATTCTGAATTCCTTTTCATAAATTAAAGATAAATCCATAAAAACAGAAAACAGTGATGAATAGTTTAATAAAATACATACTATTTACTACGGCAGTTATGAACTATAACGAATCTCTCTAGATTATACCCTGTTGCTCCACGAAGAATCCTAAAATAAATTCTATGATAAATGACATAACGGGCTAAAGTTTAATATATATATATATGTACATATATATATATATTTTTTTTTTTTTTATAGTGTGTGTACATAAAAATCATAATAAAATGGATTCCCTAAACCTACTTTAGTCCAGGTCCTAATACATTTTCCTAGAAAAAAGACCCTTCTGATAAAACTGCAAAAGCGTGAAGAATACCAGTCCTTAATCACCAATATGGCAACAGGCTTTTTCTCTAAATATGTATTGCAGCACAAAGACCAACTATACAGCAAAACTGGAAAATCGCTTCTTTGGATTAGCATTATTTGCAGTTTCTTGTGAGTTGGGCTTTTTCATATATCAACTGTGTAGTGTATGTATTATATATTATATAAAGAAGAGGTGTTTCTAAGGATATTAATATGACAAGTTCATTAAAGGCAGAGAAGGTAAAACTCTTTTATTCCTGTATATAACAAAATTATTGCTCTGTTCCACAGTCAAAAAAAAAAAAAAATCAAATCTTTGTATCAGAGCTAATAGTACTGGCCAGGTGCACTGGCTCACACCTGTAATCCTCTAGCACTCTGAGAGGCCGTGGTGGGTAGACTGCCTGAGCTCACGAGTTTCAGACAGCCTTAGCCAGAGCGAGACCTCATCTCTAAAAAATAACTGGGGCAAGCACCTATAGTCCCAGCTACTCAGGAGGCTGAAGCAAGAGGATCACTTGAGGTTGCTGTGAGCTATGACACCACTGCACTCTACTGAGGATGACAAAGTAAGACTCTGTCTCCAAAAAAAAACAGGGCTAATGGTACTGCCAGTTTTGCAATGAAGATGCCATTAATACAGATATAACTAGATGTTAAATTACTAGAAGTTAAATATTTATGTGAAAGATAATTAAAATACTTGGCATAAAAACAGGCACATATTATTTTCTTACTCAATCTTCAATACTTTGTATCCAGTATTTCACCACGTAAGATGCCTGAGAAACATGTGCCTGTATCTGTGTGTGATCTAAATAACAGTTGTGTTCAGAAAAGAAAGCGCATCTGTCTCTTCCATGAGATTCCCTCCCTTCAATGTCTCGTAAAGCACCTAAAATTGTTGAGCACTATACTTAACTAACTGACATGGGCCTCTGTTACCATAGATGACTGTATCTACAACTGAACTTCTTTATAAGTTTCACTGTACACTGTACTAAAGACTACAAAGAAACCTCAGCCCAAGGTATATACAACTTCTATTTTATGTATAAGCTTGATGGTGAAATCAAATATAAATACATAATTGTTATTAAACAAAATGTATTTAAACTGCTCTACAATCCCATGGAGATAAAAGCTGCTTTCTTTTGAAACTAACCTAGTCTGTCAGAGTAACAGCAATGTAAAGGGGCTATATCTTAGCTTGAAAAAACAAGTTATTATGTGACTATTAAAGTTCAGATAGAAAATATTAGACATGACTCAAAAACTAATACCAGCTTTGCCAACAATACTTCTGTCCCCCATGAGGGGTTTCAGCTCAGATTCCTTCTCAGAAGAGGACGGTCCAGAAGATGGAAGAGCAGACGATAAAAAATCCATGAAGGAAAGTAAAGCTTCCAAATGAAGTACTAAGTCTAAAGATGAAAATGAAACCTAAGACAATAAACAATCAGAGAGGCAGATTTCAGCTACAGTAACATTTTTATGTTACACTTCAACAGATACAAGTAGCATAAGAATAGTTCAATTAAGGCCCCTTTAAAAAATCTTACTTTTTTTAGGAAAGAAGTCACTATTATGATGTTAATTCCTACCAGACAATAAACCAATGCTCTACCCACTTCTGTGACCACAACTCTAACCTCCACAGAACTTAATGAATTTTAAGTAACAATATAGGAAGTATTATCAGGCCTTAAGCCACATTTCAGATGGTTCTAAGACTGATTATGATGTGCTTATAGGGACTGTTGCAACATCTACAGGAGGCCCTGCTTCATCTTTGTCCTTAATCTTTTTCTAATCCTAACGCCAATGTGTAATTCAAATCTTTAATGCATCCATCAACACTCGGCCAAATAATGAGAATGGACTAAAATGAACAAAATTCCCTGTCAGTGTATCATTTTTATACTTGTCAAGCAATCATTAATTCATATAGGAAACAAATACTCTTAGAAAATCAAATCAACTTTTCCTAAGAACTTTATTTCAATTCCACATCCATGTATTTTATCTACAAATTAGACCTATTATTAGATCTATTATTATTCCCACTCTCATTCTAATTTTAGAACTCACATTTGCACAACCGAAAATTGCTATGGGGCTAGATTTAATCAATGCAACCAGACTTACAATAAATTATAAAACATTTACCTTCAGTCTCTGTTTGGTATTGTCATGAATAGTTTTAAACTCTGGTCCATCACTGTCTGCCTATAAATTGTAGAAAATTAAACCACTGGGTTATAAGCAATAAAAATTCACACACTGAAAATGCACATATTCTTTACTTTTTAAAGTATGTTATTAAAACAGTATAAATATGCCAAAAAGAACTGACCACACAAGCATTTCTCACATGTTATATAAGCAAAAATTCAAATTCCTTATCCTATTATGGAATAAATCCTGGTATATCTGGAATCGGTATACTAATCTAAAAAGTAGGAAAAATGCTAATGTATCTAGATAATAACACACTTTCCTTCCAATTACAACAGAACTTTGCATCACCCCAATTTACTCAATAATATACAGTACTCAGAGGTTAATAAAAATATCCAAACAATTTTCAAATGCATGCATAATTTACTATAACCAGGAGCTCAGAACAAAAATGTTTAGGAGAGGAAATCAAAATATTATAATAAATATGAGGGTAACACATATAATTTCATATAGTCGATTATTAAAGAATCCTAGAAATTAAACTGGGTACCTTGGTCAGTAACATTTTCAGAAGAGGTTCATCAGTCACATTAGAAGAGTTAATGATAGTAAGAGGTTCTCCTTTAGAGTCTAAAAGAAAGAAAAACAAGTTAAACCATCAAGTCTCTTAAACACTTAAACATGTTTTAAAACAGGACCAGCTAGTTAGTTACAGAAATGTATATTTGCCGAAACTCACAGAATTACATACTAAGAAGGGCAAATTGCACTGTATATAATCACACCTCAATAAACTTGGCTTTGGACCAAAAACAAAAACACTCCATAAAAACAAAAAAACATAGTACCAGCCAATTACAACTGGTATAACATTTGGTATTACTGCATTACTTTCATTTAAACAAGTCACAAAGAACGAACTTATAAAACACATAAACTAGGCATTATTTTCAATACAAGTTTACTTAAAGATATGCCATAGTGTTCTTATAAACTTTAAATACTCATAATAACTTTAAGAGATGGCTTCTTAAATTTAAAAAGTGAATTTAAAGAGCATCGAGAATGCCTAATAAATAATGATCTAGTATTTATTTGGGGGGAAGAAATAAAACTAGAAAGTGAAGTTAAATTTTTCCCTCTATTCTAAAATTAAAAAATAAAATGTTCCTCTATATCTTCCTTTATTTAATTACTACTGTTCACAAGCACATATTAATGTAATTAAGTACAAACTTTAATATAATTTTAAGATAAAAAACAAATAAAAGTTACTATCTCCTAGTAAATTAATTTGACTTTTCAAAAAGGATCCCTGGACTCTGTCCTCAGCTGTTGTACCTGGCGTATAACTTCCTAACACATCAGTTCTCATTGTGCAGTGAGAATGAAATGGTGCTTTTACAAGTACTGAAGTGTTATATATTAAAATGTGCACATTAAAGAAATATGATTTTTTTAGATATATTCTCCGAGTTAAATAATGAGATAAATCCACAGTGTATGAAACAACTACATGAAAGTAAATTTTTTTAAATATCAAATTCCTTCGTATCAGTATAGTAATTTTTTTTAATTTTTTTACTTTTATTTTTCTTAGAGACAGAATTCTATAACCTCAAACTCCTGGCATAAGCAATCCTCCCACTTCAGCCTCCTGAGTAGCTAGGACTATAACCACAAGCCACCACAGGGTAATAATTTAATTTAACCAAATAATCATGGTGACACACAAAAATGTTTGATGTTGACAAAAAGGTAGAGATGTTCTTCCTAAGGAAAAATTCACACAGTTTTTCTCACTTACCAATGAAATCAAAACATCGCATACAAATCTTTTTCAGATAAGCTTCGGCTGTCATGTCATAGGTTTTAACTCTGGCTTCCATTCCAAGCTGCAAGATATTTAGTTCATGTAAAGGCCTTCCTTGCTTTTCAGCTTTTTTCATCAGAGTAACCACAACCTAAAAGAAGATAATAGTATTACCACAGACTGTGTCACTAATACACAGTGAAGATAAGTCAAAAATGTAACAACCATTAGGATATGAGAAATCCATACACGTAAGGGGATTTACTTCTACTGAACCTAAAAACTGCCTACTGTTACCTACCTCAGAAGGCACATGTACTTGTTCAGACTTTTGAAGTATCACTACAATATGCTGATAGTTTTCAAAAATAAAGTACCAAAATTAAAAAAAATAATAATAATTGTAAAAACAAAAAAGAGAGAGAGAGAGAGAGAGAGAGAGACAGTCAGTTCAGCCTAATTCCTCAAAGCCCTAGTCTGAGGAGGACTTCCATCTGGCAATCTGAGAGACAAACAGCCAATTTTTATACCACCCCTAAGGCAAGCTTTCTTAACCTTAGCACTATAACATGTTGAGCTGATAAGTCACTGCAGCAGGAGGCTGTCCTGAGCACTGCAGGGCATTTAGCTGCACCCTGGTTTCTACTTAGTAGTTGCCACAAGCACATTCTCCCACCCCCTAATAACAACCAAAAATCTTTTGGGACAATGCCAAATATCCACCTAGGGGCTGCAGATCACTCCCCCTTTACCCCAACCATTATCTTAAAAGAAGGGAGCTATCATAATATGTATTACAAATAATATTTAAAAGTATTTGAAGAGTTTTCTATGTACATATAATAAGTACATTTGCAAACAGAATGATTCATCTGTCAATATTTCAATTAGCAAAGCCTAAAAACTTTACTAACTCTAATATTAACTAAGAAACTCCAAAGATTTAACATAAAAGTTAATTTCAAAGCATGCATTTCAGATCAAAAAAGGAGAACCCATTCATTTAAACAAGTTTATTATCTTTAACTTGGAAAAGAGCACCGCCTCCATGTAACTGTTTATGATCAAGGGATTCTGAAGGAAGTTCTTGCAAGCCCCTGTACCTACTATCCTTCCTCACATACTTAGACGCCTGCTTCTCTTTTTACCCTGACACAGTGCCTCTCCTAATCCCCTTTTCTCAGATGATTTATTTTCTTGATTTCCTCCTTCAGGAAACCTTTCCCAAACTTCTGGGTCTGCTTAGATGCCCCTCCCTGAAATCAACATCAGAAGCTCCAACAGTATACTGAGCATATTTTTAATGAGAGTATACATAAGAATTTTAATTGTTTTCCTGTTTGAATTCAGAGTCTATGCTTTGTACTTTTATATACTTAGCACCTAGCACATCCAATAAATATTTGTTAAATATTGTGTGAATAAAGAGGAAAATTAAATTAATCAATCCTCAAGAAGCTGTAGGTGAAAAACATATATTTGCAATATAACATTTTTTAAAAAGTAGACATACTGCATTTTGTTCTATTGAGGGTTTCTGGAATTTGCAAAGGATTTGTCACTATTACCCTTTCCCCCGACTTTCTTACATGAAATCCAAAGAAAGGTATATTCCAACTATCCTAAAATCATTAAAAAGCATGTTACAGAACATGCTACCATTTACTCTATGAAATATTATATCTCCCAAATATAATTCATCCTAAATAACTTTTCAAATTTTACAATATCACTGCTAGATGTAAATAGCCTATGTAAGATATTTTTCATCCGTATTAATTGTTTACAGGTTTACTTTAGTACAGGTAAATCCAAATATCCATTATTTATTCACCTAACTTTATAAAAATAGATGAAAATTACACACCTCTTTAATTTCAAAATTCAGCAGCATATTAATGATGTCTAAAGATCTAATTTCTTCCACTCCAGTTGTTGAAGTGTCATTTGAAGCATGTACATCTTGCTGTGATACAGAGATTGCAAGAGACTCTTTAATTTCACCTAAAAATGTTTAAAAGAAATTCATTCACTTTTATTCACACATTTCTTCCACAAATACTTATTGTGGGCTTATATGAATACTCTAGACCTCATGCAGGCACTTAAAATCCACCAATCAGCAAAAGCTCTTCATGGCTTAGTGGAAGAGACATACACATTTAAAACACACATAAAACAAGCCTGCCATTCCCAGTCACACTGAGTGAACAATGTTAACAGAGTCCATATACAATGCACTGAAAGCACAGAACAAGGAATGACAGTGTTACGGGGAGGTCAAGAAAGGCTTAACAGAGGAGACATCATTCAAAGAAAGCAGAAAAACCTCCTCACGCAGAGCAGAAATTCCAAGAAAAAGATAAGGAAGTGTGGGAAACCAAAGAACAATAACACACAACATGTTTTGCAAATAGAATGGAATTTGATATGGTTAAATAATGAGAGAATAACAAGAAATAATGCTAGAAAGGAAAAAAAAAGGGGGTAAGAGGTTAAGTGCTCTATGCCATACCAAGAAACAAAAGTACAGCTATATAAAAACAATGCTGTTTTTCTGAAATTCACACACTCTGAAATGCAATAAAATTGCTTTCTCTACTATAATACACAAAAATAATAACTATCACTTACAAAGTGTTTACCTGGTTGCTAGACATCATTCTAAGGGCTATACATGGGCTGTTCTATTTACTTCTTCTGGCATCCCTTTGAGGTGGAACTTTATTGTCTTTTATTTTTAATTTTACTGATGAGAAAACCGAGGTTCAGACAGATTCAGTACTTCACCCAGTGTCACACAAGTGGTAGAGTCCAAATTCGGAAGTCTGATTTTATAGCCTTCACTCTCTACTACCCCTCAGTATCATTAATTATTACTATTGTTGCAGTCAGCATTACGTGGACCAGTAATACAGTAATACAACACACGGGAACTTTGCACTTTAAACTATACCACAAATCTATATGGAAAACCACAGCTGTTGATTACCACCTTTTAGAAAGGAAAGCACAGGGCAAGGTTTCTTAACTATATTATCTAGTTCTAGCACTATTCCAAACATAATGGAAACCAGGGAAAATGATTTAAGCAAATATTTTACTTTTAAAAAATGATTCTTGGAGTAGGTAAAGATTTCTTAACTAGGAAATAAAAAGCACTGAATATTCAAAGTGACAGTAAATTGAAATTTATTAAAATTAACAAACCCTATTCATCAAAAGACCCATTCGGAGTGAAAAGGCAAACCACAGACAGGGAAAAGATAAATCTACAAATATACCAACAGACATGCATATGACACATATATAACCAGCAGAAGGTGCACATTCAGAATAAATTTTAAAATACCTGTATGTCAGTAAAAAAGTCAATAGACTTAAATAGTTATGCCACAAAAGAGGATATCTAAATGACCAGTAAGTATAGGAAAAGTATTATGTTCACTTTCATTAGTAAGTTAAATAAATAAAAACCAGGCGGTGCCTGTGGCTCAAAGGAGTAGGGGCATTGGTCCCACAGGCCAGAGGTGGCGGGTTCAAACCCAGCCCCAGCCAAAAACTCCAAAAATAAATAAATAAATAAATAAATAAATAAATACCATATCAAGATACCACTACATGTCCACCACATGAATGGCTAATTTTTTTTTAATTGACAATTCCAAATACTGATAAGAATGTGGAACAAATAGAACTCTCATATACTGCTGGGAGGAAAGTGAGCCAGTACAACCACTTGGAAAACTGCTTGGTATAATCTGGCATAAGTTACTGATGCTAAATGTAAATCTAAGATACGATCTAATAATTCTACTCCTACATACATATCCAAAAAAAAAAAAAAAAAAAAGAGTAAGTACATCAAAAGACATGTACAATAACATTCACAGCAACTTTACCCATGACAGCTAATTGGCAACAAATGACCACCAAAGACAGAATGGGTAAAACAGACTGAGAGACATTCATGTCAATGAGTATCACACAGGAACAAAAAGAATGAACTACTGCTCCATCCAACAGCACGGAGGAATCTCACAAACAAAATGTTGGAAGAAAGAAGCCAAACACCAACCAGTAAACTCTATATGATTCTATTTATATGAAATTCAAGAAAAGGCAAAACTAATCTATCTATTGCAAGTTAAACTGATAATTACCTCTGGGTAGATATGCAGACTGGGTATATGGTACTTACGGGAAAGGAGCAAGAGGGGGGCCTCTGGGGTGCTGGATATATACTATATTTTGATCATGGTGATCTCTTACGTAAGTGTGATTGAACAGCACACTTAAGATTTGTGTACTTTATGTATTAACATACAGTAAAAAGGTTTGTAATAATGAAAAATACAGTGGGATAGTGTCTTTCTCTTTACAAATGGACAAAAATGTTAAAATCTAATAATATACTATGTTAGAAAGGTTAGAAAACAACCTGGTGGGACTGCAAATTTAGTACAAGTTCTATGGAAGGCAATCAGCATGAACTGTCAAAATTTTAAATGAAATTAATCACATTAAGTTTATTTATTGATTTAGTAACTGCAGATTGAATTTTGATTAGATTACAAAGGCTGCATATCCTTTGACTGGTATTATCCCACAGATATGCATGCACTTGTGAAAGTATATGTACAAGGATATTTGATGCAACATGGTAATAATGAAAGATGGGAAACAACCTGAAATGTTTATCACTAGGGACTTGATAGATAAATTATGACAGCTCAGCAGAAATTTACACCAGGCAACCACTAAAAAGAATGAAGCAGATCTATACACAGTGTATCTACAGATATGAAATGGACACAAAAATACATTGTTAATGTTTTAATAAACAGAAAAGTGCATAAACACACACAAATGCATACATATATAGGATACCATTTGAAAAAATTATATATATATACTTGTGTGTACATGTACATAATATATAAATATACATATATAGCAGCTTAAAAAATAAGTCTGGTAATTATTTTGTCTTCAGGTCAAAAATGGCCCTCTAATACTTTGCATTTTTATTATAGCACAATTTTTCAGTATCTTTGGGAAATGATAATTTATCAACCATTTCAATTCTTACAGGTATTTTGCTACTAAGACTTATTTTAAAATCAAATAGTGTAGACTACAATAGCCTCGTGTCAATTCAAAATGTTTTTTTTCTATACATGCAAATTCAATGATTATTCCAGGAATCCACAACTGATTTGAAACCATTCTTTACAGCCTCCTTGATAGTGTGAAACTGTAACTGACTGTTGGCCTGACTGTAAAATGTCAATTATCTCCAACTATTTGTTTGTTTTCTTGTCATTTGCAAGTGACAATTTATAAATATTTGTTTACTCTGTTTTTATTGTCTGCCTCCCTAATCAATGGTAAAACAAATAGACACGTGTATTATGCCACCTACTGTCAGCCGCTTACCTGCCTCTTGTACCACTGGTTTTACTTTATCCATGTCTTCAATAGCCTCACCAAGATTTTCTGATAGTATCCTAAATAAAAGATTGATATCTTCTTGATTTAGACTAACCTGTGACATATTATATTGAAGAAAAGATAAATATGTTAATTTTAAAATGAAAGAATTTTAATACAGAAAATAAATTCATAGTAACAAAACACAAAGGACAGAAGAATAACTAACATTCACTGAAAACTTAATACCAAATACTCTCAAGTATTTTCCTACTTATTTCATGTTAAAAATTTTATTTTCAAAGATAAAATGTTGATGGAAAAACAATGTAATTTATGATTCAATATTAGTTCCAATGTCTTATTATCTTTACTGAAAATTAATTATAATAAAAAAATCTGATCTATTTTAAAAAATGGCAAATTCAGACAATACATAACTTCTACTTTTATAAAAATAACAATTTCAATGAAATAAAAAGTTGTCTTCAATATAAAAAAATAGACATTTCTTTCAATATTATAGTTATCAATATAAAAATGTGTCTACAAAATACACAGTATGAGATGTAATTTGTTAAAAATTGTAATTTGCATACCAATCTCTACCAGTGTGTCTGTATAGCAAATTTAAAAGTTAAGTAACACTTAGCTGAAGATTAAATTCTCCTGAAAATAATAAGGATCTTGTTGGACAATGTCTCACTGAAGTTTTTCTTATACCATCCAGTAAAATAACTCTCCATTTCATTTGGATTTATACTGAGAAAGTCCTTAGGGTTTAAAGTTTTAATAACAAAGTTTTCTTCTCTCATATACTTACATTCAATGAATCAAGATGACCTTTAATTTCTACAATGGGCACCTTGTGGTACCAAGATGCAGCTAGATTCCGATTAATAAAAAGCTCCAAGTTAATTGGATGCAACAGTTGAATATCAGGATGGGAGCTACCTGGCTGGATCACTGTCCTGAAGAAAAATAAAAATGATACATATATAGAAAATAAATACTACATGTTTTAAAAAACAAAGTCTAGCACTTATTTACCAGTCTAAATGCCGATTTGAAACAGTGTTGCTGAGGGTTTTCCAAACTGCACCTATAATTAACTTTATCTATAATCCATTAGGAGAGACGTGCTATACAGTGAACCATTCAGAAAACCTTCTCTTTAACTAGCAGATAAGTAACAAAAATATAACATATTTTAAAAAGAAATTCAAGAAGTCATCAAATACACTATGTACAGAGACTGAAGACAACAACAGTAAGGTGAATGGTTAGCATTTTCTAATGTGTTTCGTAAAGACGTTGTCCAAGACAATTTTCTATACTTGCCTTATAACCATTATTTTTTATTCTGGATAATGAAATCTCCTTGGATGAGACAGAAAATGGTTTTTAAATGAACTGTGTACAGACTTTAGGTGTCCCCTCACTTGAACACTGAGGATAAAAATCACTTATACATAATATTCCTGTCAAAATGTCTAAGATCAACCAAAGCATGAAAAATCACTCAAATTCAAATGAGAAGTAGTGTATGCAATGAGATTTTATTCTTTAAAATTCAACACAGTAAATACCTATGAACATAAAAGACTAAGAAGGGCTAAAAAACTGTTCCAGAAAACATTTCTATCTTTATAGAAATTCCTCTCAGTGTTACAGAATGCAATTGAATGGCATGGCTGATCCTGGATTGGGGGGTGGAAGAGGTTACTACAAGAAACCTTGTTGGAATAAGAGAAAAATCCAAATAGTGACTGCATTTTACATCATAATATTATATCATAATGAAATTTTCAAATTTTGATAATTACATTGTGGCTAATTTAAGAATGGTCTTGTTTTCAGGAGACAAAGTATTTAAGGGGCAAAGAGTCACAATGTGTATTCTCAAATAGTTTAGCAAAATATGCTTTAAATAATATTAATATGTATATACATAAATTAAGGCAAATGTAAACAACTGGTGAATCTACAAGCATATACATAAGGTGCACTTACGATGCTATTTTTGTAATTTTTCTGTGGGTTAAATAATCTTCAAAATAAAGAGTTCCGTAAAAGTTAAACTCTTCTGGCCGGGCATAGTGGCTCACACCTGTAATTCTAGCACTCAGGTGGATTGCCTGAGCTCAGGAGATCAAGACCAGACTGAGCAAGAATGAGACCCCATCTCTAAAAAATAGCCAGGCATTGTGGAGGGCACCTGTTGTCCCAGCTACTTAGGAGGCTGAGGCAAGGGAATCACTTGAGCCCAAGAGTTTGAGGTTGCTATAAGCTATGATGCCATGGCACTCTACTGAGGGTAACAAAGTGAGACCCTGTCTCAAAAGAAAAAAATAAAAAATAAAAAACTCTTTAGGCTAGGTGCAGAGGTTCACACCTGTAATCCTAGTACTGTGGGAGGCCAAGGCAGTAGATCACCTGAGCTCATGACTTCAAGATAAGCCTGAGCAAGAACAAAACCCTGTCTCTACTAAAAATAGAAAAACTAGCCAGATGTTGTGGCGGGCACCTGTAGTCCCAGCTACTGGAGAGGCTGAGGCAAAAGGATCACTTAAGCCCAAGAGGTTAGGGTTGCTGTGAGCTAAGACACTACAACACTCTACCCAGGGTGACAGAGACTCTGTCTCAAGAAAAATAAAATAAAATAAACTGCTCTGTGTAATAGAAGTATGCTAGGTATCAAGTTCAATAGTCATAAAATTCCATGGAAAATATTAATACTTAAATCCATAATTATTGAAAAAGCATACCTAGAAAGCATAAGCTTTGTGAGCTGAACATCCATTTTATCAATTACTGGAGGATTTAAGTAGTCTTCACCAGACACCAAACTGAACTGATTTTGCACCCTGATTAACCCAAGATCTACCACTACTGCACTGGTGGAAATGGAAGACTGTGGGATGATTATAACTGGTGCTTTCAAATCAATGTTGATAGAGACACGGTAACTCCTCTGGGCAAGATCTTTCACACTTGTGGCAGCCTTTTCTGCAGCCTGAGCAGTGGCAGCACTCAGAGACGCTTTGGCTGTCTGGAAATTGTTCAGAAAGTTCTATGGACACAAAGTTAAAAGGAGAAATTCAAACAGAGCACAGGCACATCAATAATAATACCATCCTCTTTTTATATGGTATTTTTTTCCAGTACGTAACTTTCAGTTGAGCCCTATTTTTCTAGGGACAGGAAGAAATTACTAATAATCCATTTATGGTTAACAGCTGCATGAACATGGCAACATCATATGGCTAAGGAAAAGAGAAAAATTTTTTTTCAATGATTTCTGTATTCAAAAATTTAATTTCATTATGTCATAGCAAAAATACATTGTTCTCAACAAAAATTATTAAATGATTTGGATTTCAACTATGAAAGTTTTGACTTCTATATTCATATGTGAATATCATCTATAATCAAAATAATGCTCACCCTAAAATCCAAAGTTTATAATATCTGCCATTATAATTATCAAAGTTATGTAAGTAGTTCTCAGTTCCAAAATACATAAATAACGACTTTACCAGAAGTGACATAAGGAATTTATGAAGGTAGACAATCTGAATACAGCCAACATGCAGTGACAGTACACCATCCACTTTGGACATGTCAGTATATGAATCCCCCTCAGTAGCATCTGGATACAAATCCAAGTTAAAACGAAAAACTTCATTTCCCATTATTGACACAGCCTGAAAAAGAGAGAATGCACCCTATTCAGGAAGTTAATGACAAAATAAACTCCCATTTAGGAAAGAGATTATATATATAAAACAAATATTCTATTGAACATTTCATTAATGGTTTTTAATATAAGAGACACATTTTTTATAGTAGTGCCTCATATTCAATTATCAAAAAATAATAACTATTTACTATCACCTACTTTTTTATGAGCTGTCTTAGGATCAACATCTGTGACAACAATATTTTCCAGTCTGGCAAAAAGTGACTGTTTTCTTGACTGAAGAGAAAGGGAGGAATCAAGGCCTAAAAAAACAATTGTAGTATTATAATTTCTAGAGTATAGAACTACAACTGATAAAAGCTTTCTTTCTACTGCATGATTTTATTCTGGAGTAATTTTTTTTAATTTTAATAATATGTAAACTCTCCTTTGATAAATAAATGGTAATATTAGGATTTTCAGTTTTATAGATACTGAAACCTAGTAAGTTCATTAAAATTACCTGAATTTTTAATCTTCGAAAAAAACCAAAAAAACAAAAAAAAGCACCACATCTAGTGCAAACAGATTATCTTAGGATTTAAGTAAGCCCTTTATGTCTTTCAGCTAGTCATTAACAGGGAAGCTATTAAAGTTTCACAAATCAAATTCAATCTAGTAAAGCCCCTGCCAATGTGGAAAGGACAAAGGAAAAAAAAGACCCTAGTATTCCGGTTGGAAGTTCTTAAAGAATTTTGTTAAACATATTAATATATTCTTTACCTTCACCAGATCACAATAAGCTGGTGAAATTAAGGCCAGAGGAAAAGTAGGATGAGTTTTAGCAGTTTTTGCCTAAAAAAAAATATAAGGGCTTGTAGATTTTGTTCTTCATTATAAGGTAGTTTTGCATAAAGATAAAGCATAAATTTAAAAAGGTAAATATAATTACATATAAAAACAATACAAATATAATATATAAAGATAATATAAGAGTATATCTAAGAAATTTCTAAAAATAAAAATCCTAAAGTAAAAGGCTGTATCTAAAAAGTGTTTTAAAAATTAAGATAATACAAAAATAAAAAACTTAAATAGATTTAAAAAATAAAATATTGTAAAGATAAAACACGTCCATAGACCTTCGCCTGACTTCTTGACTGACGCTTCTAATCCACCAGTGGCATTCCTACATTGACATCAGTATCCCTTTCCACCTCCCAGACAACTCGCAGGAAGGTCTCAAACACCAGGATAGTGTATGGCTTTGACCTGGTCAGATTCTAACCAACATCTACGGCCCAAAGAGAAGAAAGCCTGCCATTCAATCAGGTCCTTTCAGCTTTCACAGCTCAGAGCTCCCCATTTGTATTATATATTCTTTGGCATTGAGAGAGAGAGCGCGCGTGCTTATCTTTTCACCAATTTTAATATCATGAGAACTTTTACCTTGAATCTTGATTTCAGCAATATTGCTCTTTTCATCACAAACAATGACACTGAAAGCATTCAACTTGGCAAACAGGCTGAAGCCAATAATGTCACTATCTTTAGAGGATACAATCACTAAAAATAAAGCAAAAGTATTCCATCACAGTGAGATTCTAGTAAAGCAAGTTCTATTCAGGTTTCTTCCCTACATTAAGTGAACTACTGTTCTGCTTAAAAAACAAATTATAAAATTCTCAAACTCTTAAAACTTTCAAATACTGGTTGTTTTTTTTTTTTTTTGCTTTATATATGTAAAGTTAGCATTTTTAATAGTGAAGACCCGTTACTTTGTAATTTGACAGCAAGAAAAAAAGCTAAAATAGATTAAAAAAAAAAAAAAAAAAAAAAGAACTCTGAAACTCAGAGAAAGTAAATAGGTACCTAAGACCACATAGTTCAAGTAGCAGAATCAGGATTTCAACTGAGTTTTTTCTGATCCAGAATCTAAACTCTTGCCCAATTAGATGCTACCCCTAAATGCCTACCTTTGTGCCTCTGGATCTTAATTTCTTTATGTGTAAATTGAAAAAAAAGCTCCTTCAGGAGCCCCTGAGAGGTATAGAGAGCTCAGGATTAACGCAGGACTTCCTGTGCTATCTACCCACAGGCATCCCTGCCAGGACCAGAATAAGAACAAACACAGACATCTAGTGCTGCCTCATATACCAGGCACCTGCATACAATTTAATTTGAAGAAAAGGTGAGAAGGGGGAAATGGCATTTAAATGACTGAATTAGATGATGTCTAATATTCCTCACTGAGCACTAGAATTCTAAAATCCTTTAAAACAAGCAGTTAAAACATGTTTTCATACCTTTTTGTAGAGCTGAATTTTTTTTTTGTTTTTCAGTTGGAATTTGTGTCTGCTTGGCAACACCTGTGTTTTGATCATCTGATGGAATAATGGTTGTCAAGTAATTAATAGAAGAGAGAAGAGCTTGTGTTTGCAGCAACAGATTTAACGATGAAAAGGCCACCTAAAAATGTTTTAAACAGAAAATTAGTTTTCCTCAGTCAGTTGCACCCTGTCTCTACAATGGACCCAAAACTGCTGGGAAAGATGAGGAGAAGGGGGATTCACGACCCCTCAGATGGGGATACGTGGATAGTAAATCACACACGCTTCAAGGTTGCTGCCACTCCATCCCCCACGCACGATGGTCATGAGTGTAGAATCTATTTCTCATGGTCATTCTAACATTCAACATTCAGATGACTTCTTGGATCTTCAATGGACTATTATGATTAATGAAATGCAGAAGTCAAAGACACAACTCCAGCGAACTACCATGGGCTACTATATTATATCTAGAAATGATTTCAAATGTGGCATCCACGAGATTTAAGTATCAAAAGAACAATATGAGTAATTTCTTGGTTGCTAAATGATCTGAAATGAATTATCCAACGATATAAAGAGAAACACAGAATAAATAATTTACGAAAATGGTACTGCATTTTTTAAAACAGTGACTCTAGGAAGCTAAGACAACAACATATCATTCTCAAGAATGGGTGGTTTTCTAATAGGAAATTAAAATAAAATAAAAATCTATTTATAGAAAAGAATTTCATTTCATCAAAATATTAAATGGATATAAAAAAGGTTTACAGTATTCTATAAATACAGTATTCAGAATACAGGTTAACAGATTCTCCTATCTCTCAAAACTGTGATCTAAAATTCATCTCTCTCATTTTCCTGTTAATGTAACATTTTACCTCTTCTTCCACTAAACTACTGCTTAAGTAACATAACTTCAAAAGTACTCAACATGTCTCCTTAACTCGGCAGAATTCACTTTTTGCCCCTTTTGTTTAAAACCCTATTAGTTCTTTGTAAATCAAACTTCCTTTGTCAATAACCTTCCCTTATTTAGAAATACTAAAACTTTTAAGACATCAGGCTATGATATAGTAAGTCAAAATAACAGCTTTACTAAGTTAAATCACAAACAGAAAGCATGGTAAGTATCTATAAGGCCAAACTACCCAGCCAAAATTCTTCAAAGGATTTAGGAGGCTTCCACAGTGGTTTATTTTCAAATAGGATATGTTCTTTTAACAGAATTTCTTACCTTAAGAGTTTGTTCAGTTTTTCCAAAGGTAGTTTGAAAACTAGGTCCATTCTTATCAGCCTGAAAAAAGAAACAAAAATTCTAAAGAATGAATTAAGATCAAAGTAAATAAATCACTTCTTTGTGATCTCTGGTTAATTTATTTATATTCATTATAAAATTATTTCATATATGCTATATATTTAATGTTACTGTCATTATTTTAAAGTTATATCAGATAACTTATTCATCGTTATAGTGCAATCAATCGTGTCATCCTCTTCTGGGGAACTGCCACCAGGACCAGAATGATAAATTCTGAAGGCTGGAAGGTGTAAAGGTCATCTAGTCTATCACCTAATGCTGAAATCTTAAACAGCACCTACTTTCCTATAAAGGAGCACTTCTCAACCTGTGTGTTAAAGACTGTATTAAAGAGCCCCGGCATTAGGAAGGTTGAGAACCACTGCTATAAAGTCTTTAGTAAGTCTTTTTTTTTTTTAATCTCTAGTGAAAGAAATCTCATTTCCTTACAAATCCAATCTTTAGAGAACTTTGATTTAATGAGGTCCAAGTTCTCTACCTTGGGAATAAATATAATAAATTCAAATTCAAACATTTACCTTTTGTGAGAAGCTTTCTAGGCTGGCCAGTTCCCCTGTTTCTCTACTCCCACAATGCTTTGAGCTTTTCTTTATTAGAAATTTATGATATTTTAAGTGTTGCTTATTTATCTATCTGTAATTTCTTTGAGGACAGCAAATTTTTTCATCTCTATACCCCAAGGGTCAAACATTACAGACATTCAGTAACACAAACAAATACTCAGTAATAGTTGTTACATGATTAAACAAATTTTTGTTTGTTTTTGAGACAGAGTCTCACTATGTCACCCTCAGAGTAGAGTGCCATGGCATCATAGCTCACAGCAACCTCAAACTCTTGGGCTTAGGTGATTCTTTTGTCTCAGCCCACCACAACGCCCAACTATATTTTGTTGTTGTTGTGGTTGTCATTGTTGTTTAGCAGACCCAGGCTGAATTCGAACCCACCAGCCCCGGTGTATGTGGCTGACACCCTAACCACTGAGCTATAGGCACCGAGCCCAAATCAACTAATCTTAAATGAAGCTTAATACCGTAAATTCCTTCAGTGTTTCCCACATATTTTAGAATCCCTTCCCAATCCTGGCAGTTCTTTTCTGAACCAATCTAATTTGATTTTATCCTTTATGAGGCAGGATACTCAGCCAAATGTCAGCTACATATGACCTGTCATGGGTGCAGGTATGCAAATATGCCCTAGAAGACAGAAATAGCATGTACTTCATTCCCAGGCTCTAGGAATAAGCAACTTAGTAATATGTAATAGCCCTGAAATTAAGTCAAGAAAGAAGGTCCATGGATGGAAAGAAACTATAGATATCCCCATAATTAAAAACTGTGATACACATCAAGAGCCATTAGTAATATATTATTATCCTTTTCCTTCCAAGGGTACAGTTTGGAGTATGCAAAAAATATATTCTATGGTCTTTACCTTAATATACTCCACTTTTAATAGATCTAATCCAGGTTTATCAGAAGAGTTAATCAAGTGAAGGGGTTTCTTTTTGGATCCTAAAGAAAAAGGAAAAAATATATATTTCACATAAACTAATCTCTTTACATTTTGCAACTTTCTATATTTGAAAATAATTGCTAATTAAGCTTTAAAAGAATATCTGTGCACATTGTCCTGGTTATTAAATACTAAGGCCATCACTATTGAAAAAATAAACCCATTCAAATCCTTACCTTACTTTTGGCACCCAAATTACTTAAACACACATATTTATTTTCACTTGAATTCACATTTGTGTTCAAAAATACACAAAACTTCTCTAGCTGTTTTTAAGGTCTTATTTATATCTATATAATAGTAGAATGATTAAAGGTATACTCAGAAAGTATGAACTTCAGTTCATCTCTACTCTTATAAAAGTTATTTAACTTTTTAGTTTTCTCAAATATATAACAAGGAGGTTGAGAGAGAGAGAGAGATAGATAGATAGATATTTTGTTAAGCTCTAAAATTCCAGAACAAATTATTTATTTCTATTGGAAAAATTTAAATAATTTTCATTTGTTGAGATTGAGATAACTTACACAGGAGATAAAAGGTTTTTTTGTCTAAGGGAGAATTTTAAACTTCTTTCTAACTTAAAAACAAAAGGCACTATCAGATTTCCTCTTTATCCTTATTCAGATGTACAAGGAACCACATCTAAAAGCTGGGGTGGGAGAAATTATTTGCCCACATTTTATCCATCTTTTCTCATTAACTCTAGCTGATACACATACATGGCAGGTGTTGGGTCTATGAAAATTAGATCAAGTTACAAAGATGGTCAGTGTAGAGAGGTGGTCAGCTATGGAGTCCTACTATATATGGAAAGATCTGTGTAGGTTAAAGGCAAATGCTATGTTATTTTACATGAAAGGGTTTGAATATCTGCAGATTTAATATCCACAGGAGTCCCAGAACCAATCTCCTATAGATACCCAGAGATGTATTGCAGTACAGCATTAGGCAAATATTATAGAATTTTAATTACTGTAGGTCCAACTATTCCTTCATGCCTCAAATATCTGAGCTTACAAGATATATGGCGTAATGAATAAATGTAAAAGCTTCTAAAACAGCTGACTTCATATCCTATCATGTTTATTTTTATAAGCTGGTGCTTTTTATGATCTGTGAACACTATTTAATAGAAAGAATAAAGCCTTCAATATCATAAAACCAGGGACAAACCCTAGGTTTTCCATTCAAGAGATAAGTCACTTAATCTTTATTTAGTCTTCCTTTGGAAAACGGGAACAATACTCCCTGTATGAAGGAGATTTCTAAACTTTCTGAAATTTAATTTCAGACCCTAGGGCCGTATTTCCAGCATTTTAACCATGGTGCAGCCAGTTATAGGTTGTATGAGTATGGTTAAATTATACAACCAACCTATGCCTTACCTTACTTACACATTAATCAGAGATAACAGCACTGCCTACCTCACAGCATTGTTGTAACCATTAAATGAGTTATTACTTGTAAAGTATTTAGAACAGTGCTAGCTATTATTTATTATAAATTAAAGTGTTTCATAGAGTCAAAAGTGATATTCTCACTATTGGCCATTATTGCTAGTTTTTATGGCTTATTACCTTGAATTTCATGGTAATCCAAGCTGATTTTCTTTAAATAAGACACTGCAGTTAAGTCAAATGTTCTCATTGTAGCCTCTGTTCCTAACTGAGTAACATTAAATACTAGAATTGTATCTTCTTCTTTCTGTTGTTTAGTAAATTCCAAAATCACCTAAAAGAATTAGCAAAGCCAGTGAAAAGATGATAAGTCTGAATCATACTTAAAAATAACACAAACAAAATCTTTTCCCACACATATTACTATGAAGACTTTGTTCATACTCCTCTACTACCATAAAGTTGTTCAATATAATCAGAAAGTATCATCTTAAATTCTACTGAGGACACAAATACATCTACAAAAAACATGATGAAGGGCGGTGCCTTTAGCTCAGTGGGTAGGGTGCTAGCCACATACACTGAGGCTGGCGGGTTCGAACCCAGCTCGGGCTAGCTAAAACAATTGCAAAAAAAAATTTAAAAATAGTGGGGCATTGTGGCAGGCACCTATAGTCCCAGCTAGTTGGGAGGCTGAGGAAAGAGAACTGCTTAAGCCCAAGAGTTTGAGGTTTCTGTGAGCTGTGATACCATGGCACTCAACCCAGGGCAATAGCTTGAGACTATCTCAAAAAAAAAAAAAAAGATGAAATTTAACTCCATTATTGATATACATTTTTTAATGTAGTAAAATAGGAATGTATAGATTCTTCCTTAATATGATTTTTCCAAAAACAAAAGTCATGTTTAGTGATTTAAAAAAAAATCCCCATTAGAGCAAAAAGACAAGAATGTTCACTATCATACTACCATGTAAGGTAATTCTAGAAATGATAGCCAGTATATTTAGCCAATAAAAAATAAAACATATACATAGTAATTTTTAAGACACAAGTGCTTTTATACCCCAATCAAGAGGTGGAGGCCTTTATTCTCATTCTTTGAATTTGGCAGGCTTATGAATACTTCAACAAATGGAGTAGAAATGAATGATACTATAATGACTCCTGATGTCGAAAAAGGCCATGAATCTCTTACCTAAAATGCTCGCTCTGCAGCTGCAGTGTAAAACGTTCAACTACTCTGAGACTGTCATGCTGGGAGGCTATGAGTAGGTGTTTTGGACAACAGTGCCAACTGAGCTCCCAGCCAACAGCCAGTATTGACTGGCAGCCTCATGAATGAGCCTCCTGGAGTCTAGCTCAAGGCTTCAGAGAAAAGGCAGTTTATTTCTCTTACAACCCCAAAGATTTCACTGAAACCAAATGAAAGACTATATACAAAATTACCCAAGTGGGTCATACCAGAAGTCTAAACCACAAACTGTGAGCAAAATGAAACAATTGTTTTAAGCTACCAAGTTTTAGGGAAACTTCACAGGCAGCAACAGTAACTAGAACAACAGATTGATATAAATACTGAGAAAAAAAACAAAAATTACTATTATTAGCAGATAATATAATTCTATACTTAAGAGTAACCAGGAGTATCAACTAAAATATAGTAAGGGGATAATGAGATGGTACAGTAAGGTATTAAGTACAAAATTGATACAGTATTAACAAATTTCATATAAATAAATGACTAAAATGAAAACAATGAAATAACAAACATGTAAAATCATTTATGTAACAGAATTTTCTAAACACACCCTAGAACTGGGATAGAAAGAAAATACACAATAAATTTCACTACAGAAACATGTAAAGTACAGAACAGCAAAAAAAAAAAAAAAAAAAAAAAATCACACTGAGAGAAATATTTCAAATAGCACTTTAGTGTTTTTTGATGGTTCTGATTGTTTTTCATTTTAGTTCATTCATTCAATATTTAATAAAATATTTACTGTACATCATCTACCATGTAACAGGCTATCCAGCAATTAAGGACACCAGAGTGACCAGACCACAAATGGTCCCTGCCATGGTTTGAATGCCCCCTCCACAACTCATGTTAAAACTTAATCATCAATGTAACAGTGCTGGGAGGTGTGGCCTAATAGAAGGTTTCTAGGTCATGAGGGCTCCACCCTCATCAATGGATTAATTTCATTAGTGCAAGACTAGGTTCATAATCACATGAGCTAGTCACTATAAAGTGAGCCTGGCCCCTTGTGCTTTTCCTTTTCAAGCTCACTTGCTTTTCCACCTTTCCCCAATGGAATGAAGACCCTCACCAGATGTAGGCACCTACACCCCTGGACTTCCTTGCCTCTAGAACTGTAAGAAATACATTTCTTTTCTTTATAAATTATCTAGGTATTCTATTATAGCAACAGCAAACAGACTAAGATAGTCCTTGTCCTCATGAAGCTTACATTCTAGAGAATGTTGGGGAAAGTGAAGGTTGCTATGCTGTGTTGGGTGGTCATATCTTTCCAACAAGATGACATCTGAATAATACCTAAAAGAACTAAAAAATTATGCCATGCAGGAAACAACTGGTTCAGGCAAAGTAAACAGCAAGTACAAAGAATACACTTTGGTATATATAAGAAGAATAAAGACAAGTGTATGCTCCACGAGGCATGTTGTTGTTTTCTACTATCTAAAACAACGTCTGGCACATGATGCCACATGATAAATACTTATTGGAAGAATAAATGAAATAAGGCAGGAAGAGAATGAGCAGAGTGGGAATAAATGAAGGTAAAGCCAGTCTCAAGAGATAACACACGTAAGGCCATGGGAAGGACTTAGTCCTTTACTCTGAGAGACTTAGTTCAGTAGCTGACTTTCACTTTAAAAAGATCACTTTGGGGGGCAGCGCCTGTGGCTCAGAGAGTAGGGCTCCAGCCCCACATACTGAAGGTGGGGGGTTCGAACGGCCAAATTGCAACAAAAAAATAGCCAGGTGTTGTGGCGAGTGCCTATAGTCCAAGCTACTGGGGAGGCTGAGGCAAGAGAATCACCTAAGCCCAAACGCTGGAGGTTGCTGTGAGCTGTGATGCCATAGCAATCTATCGAGGGCAACAAAGTGAGACCTGTCTCTAAAAAAAAAAGAAAAAAGAAAAAGATCACTTTGGCAACTGTTAGAAGAGTACCTGATGGAAGCAGAGACAGTTAAGAAGCTACTGAAAGAATCAGGGAAGAGATGACGGTAACTTGAACAGTACAGTAGCAGTGGAACGAAAGAGCAAACAGCTGAATGCATTTTGAAGTTAGGGTCAAGGGATTTATTCATATTTTGGGTGAGAGAAGTCAAAGAAGGCTAAAAGTAGAGAACATGCTTTCTCTAACCAAACACCACTACTACTAATGTTTGTATACACAATTAAAATCTCACATTTCTGACAGTAGATTTCAGGACATCCTCTCACTTTGTGATATAAACAGTCAATAATAAACATCTCCACTTCACATCTTTTTATTATCAAAGAAATATACATTTATTATAGAAAATGTACAATACATGGAAAAGCAAACATGCAAATATGAAAAACTATAATAACACCACCTAGAGATATACTGTCATAATTGATCAAAGAAAATATATATATATATGAATATATTCCTTTAAATGGAATAATAACATCTTTGTTATAATTTCTTTATTCCAAAATAACGATATACATATTGTGAACATCATTCCATGTTTCCTTTTACTACATGACTTAAAGACTGCAAAGAACGTGTTGGAAATTTAAGTTGTTTATAGTTTTCCAAGTTATAAACATAAAAATGACCAATATTAGCTTAAAAGTGAAATGCTAAAAAAATTAAACATGTGATAAAAATTTTCTGCAGAAAAGCAAACCCAAAGAGTTTCAAGCTCTTCCAGAATAAAGTAAATACTCATATACCATGAATCATTATTATATCAATTTTTAAAAACTAACATTTTTTCCTGAAAATGCATGTCTTGAGTGTGTACATAAGTGTATGTCTGTGTGTATGCACAGATGCCCTGGGCAGTAGGGAAGACAGAGTACCACATGTTTAAGACACTTATCTTTAGATCTAGCTTAAGATAGTTTACAGGACAGTGACAACATGAACATTTATTTATGGATAAAAGAATACCCATACCTCCTTAATTTCAAACTTGAGTAAAAGATTAATGACCTCCTCATTTGGGGGCTCTGAAGCTTTTTTTAGTTCTGATCCTCTCATACTTTTACTAGTCTGTGAGTCTCCATCTTCAGCATCAAAATACTCATCATCAGACTCTAAAAGAAACATTCATTTGATGTGAATTGAACCTGTAATAAAACACTCAAATCTAAATCTCCCAAAAGTAAATTTCACTTATTAGATATAATCTTCATATTCAGCATCAGAAGAGTTTTCTTTTTTAAAGTTCCACAAAGGCTGGCATGTGATAATTCTTCCTTCAATAGTTCCACTTTTCACTTAAGCTTATGCATTCAATGCACAACAAAATATTGACTGGGCATCAATGACCAGGCATCAAACTGTGCAGGCCACAGAAGACATCAGAGTGACCAGCAACTACAAGGTCCTATCCTCATGAAGCTTACACTCTCATCCAAAATTAAAAGCAATAAATTAGGACAAAACTAGAGAAAAGGATCATGAAGAGACTGGGACAAAAGAGAAGCACTGTCAACCACAAAAATCTCTTCAATTTATCCAATGAAGAAGCTTGAGTTTAAAGAAGATAAGTGACTCAAATCACAATACTGGTTAGTAGCACAGCAGGAACTATAACAGAACCAGTAAATTACTACAGCAATTTCCAAATTCCTTTATTTTTAGAAAACTTTATGGAATAAGTTTTCTTTATTGGAATAGGCTTGCTTTAATAGAGAAAGAATGTTTTACTTTCCTTACCTGATTCCACTCCATCTAGTAACAGTGAAGTACTAAGTAGTCCTTTTGTTCCACTTGTTATAACAGTTGAGGACACCTAGCAAAGAATACAAAAAGTTTTCTTAAAAATACTCCTTCAGCAGAATTAAATGTACATAAATGAGAGAAAAGCTAAAAAGGAATACAAGGTGAAAATGGAAAGAGACACACATAATACATAAGTCTTCCAACAAAACACACTATGCCATCAACTAACGATTGGCTGAATTTGTAAATTATTAAGACTACCACCTCCATTTACAAAGACAAAACCACGTACGACTGTTGTAAGTTAGTCTATTTATCATCATGTATAATTTACATGCTGTCTATTATGATATTACTGCACATCTTTACTATAAGTCCCTAGAAAACAGTATCAGGGCTCTATTAAATTTCATTGCAAAGGAAGTGGAAGTCCAACATTTCTTTTATGTTGTCAAATCAATTCCAATTAAAGTGACCTAGAACTTTCAACCTAATATATGAGGAAATTTTACACCAACTGCTTTATCTGCAACATTTGAAACAAGATTTCTATTTCTATTTAAAACATATTTTATAAATTTGAAACATATTTTCCTTTCATTTCTGTATTTTTGGTCCTTTCACTTAGAAACTTTGCTCTAAAACTGACTTTCTAGCACTACTCTAAAACAGTATTGAAAATAAGAGATTTAGCATTTTTATTACATCCGTTTACCTGTCTCTCTGGAGACTGTGCAGATGATTTCTGTGGCAAAGGTATACTATTAATCAAACATAGCACATCTTTCATCTTCTGATCAGAAATTCTCACATGCATCAGAGGAAGTCCTCCAGATACTTTAAATCTAAAAACAGAATGAAGCTATAAGTTTTTAAGGTCAGCTTCTCTATACTACAGTAGAGGGGAGGGATGGGAGAAAAAGCAATATTGTACAATCAAAGTTCCCTTAGGTAGGTTTTAATCTAATCACACCAATGCATCCCTTAGTCACTGTCAAGAAATAGAAAGTTCTATGCAAGCCACACTTCCAGATTATTTACTTATTTCTTTATTATGTATTTATGTATTTATTTTGAGACAGAGTCTATGTTGCCCTCAGGAGAGTGCTGTGGTGTCACAGCTCACAGCAATCTCCAGCTGTTGGGCTTAAGTGTTTATCTTGCCTCAGCGTCCCATGTAACTGGACTACAGGTGCCTGCTACAACGCCCAGCTATTTTTTGTTGCAGTTGTCATTATTGGTTTAGCTGGCCTGGGCTGGGCTGGAACCCGTCTGCCTCAGTGCATGTGGCTGGCACTGTAACCACTTTCCTATGAGTGCCAAGCTAAACTTCCTAATAACTTAAAACACATTCTTGTTAAGCAGTCAAATCTTTTTAACTTAACTAATTTCTATGAAAATCTTAACAAATATAATTTTCTACTTTTTTAAAACTAAAAACACCATACATACTTTAGTGCCCTGCATCAAGAACTGTTCATAACATCAAAGAGTATCTACCCCATCATTCTCTGTTCTTGTGTTGTTTTATTTCTTTTCATATAGAGTACTTGGGAGCACCTGACATGTCATATACAAAGGATGACAAAAAAAGAAACATATACACAATTTAAGAAAGAAAAAATCTGCATTAAAATTGTAATATTAAAGTTATGTTTGACTTCTCTAATTCTAAGAGGTGTTCAGATGTGACTCATGTCCATCTTGTTATGGGTATAGTTATTACAGTACAGCTTTTTCCTGTCTTAAAACATGTATATATTTCTGGCACTCTCTGTACACACTCGGTACACACTTGCTTATTTTAGGTCTCCTTGATTAAAACCTAAGCCCCACCAGAGCATCTGTTGTACTCACTGCTGAATCACGTTCATCCTTCTTTGGGTCGCTCCCTTTCTGACAACTGTTTCTATTCTGCTTCCCTACTCAGCGTCAACGCCTCAGGTCTATTTGTCTCAACAGTCTTGTGCTATCTATCTGCTGCTCAAAAAGCTCTTTTAGGATGTTTATCTTTGGCTTCCTGACTAAATGGTGAACAGCTCAAGTTGACAGATGCACTGCTAGGAAATAGTAAAGCAACATTTAAAGAAAAATTTAAAGCACTAAATGCCAATATTGGAAAAAAATAAAGATCTCAAATAAATGACCTTAACTTTCACCTTAAGAAACTGGGAATGAAAAGCCAATGAAACCCAAAGTAAGCAGAAGAAAGCAATAATAAAAAGCAAAGTGGAAATCTACAAAATAAAAACCTAATGATACAGAAGATAATTAAAATTAAGGGCTGGATCTTTCAGATAAAGATTAATAAACCTCAAGTCAGAGTGATCAAGACAAAGTGAGAAAAACCACAAATTACTAATATTAGGAGTGAAAGAGATAACATCAATACGGATCCTTCAGACACAGGTAATTTATACTAATAAACTTAACAACTAAGACGAACCAATTCCTAGAGTCACACAAACAGTAACTCAAAATCTCATTTAAACATTTCATGCCTTTATATCCAACATTTTGGAAGGCCAAGACAAGACAATCACTTGAGGCCAGGAGTTCAAAACCAGCCTGGGCAACATAGCAAAAACCCATCTCCAAAAAAATGTTTTTAATTTATTTGGGCATAGTACTATATGCCTGTACTCCTAGATACTCGAGAGGCTGTGGTGGGAAGGTCACTTGAGCCCAGGAGTTCACGGCAATCCAGCCTGGGCGAAAAAGTAAGACCTTGTTTCTTAAAAAATAAAAAATAGGGTGGCACCTGTGGCTCAAGGAGTAGGGCATTGGCCCCATATGCCGAGGGTGGTAGGTTCAAACCCAGCCCCAGCCAAAAAACTACAAAAAAATAATAATAATAATAAATAGGAATAAGAAATAAAAATAAACATTTGAAACACATAAAAGATCACTTAAAAGAATAAATAATCTAAATAGCCCCAATAGCTCCAATTTCCAAGAAACTGGAAATTTAGTTTAAAACTTTTGCAAAAACAAAATTCCAGGCCCTAACAGCTTACTGGTAAATTCTACCTAACACTTAAGGAAGAAATAATTCCAAATCTACACAACATCTTTCAGAAAACTCATTCCATAAAGCCAATATTATTATTCTGTTACCAAAACAAGAAAAGCTCAGACCAATATTTTTCTTGCAAGTCTGACTTAATGTCCACGTGGTAAAAGAACTGATACATATACAACATAAATGAATCTCAATTATGCTGAATGCAATACAAAAAATTGAAATGCTTTGATTCCATTTATGCAAAATTCTAGAAAATTCTAACAAATCTATAAATCTCATAAAGCACACCGATGTTGTGCAAGGAAGGAATATAAATGTAAGAAGAAAATTTCTAAAGGTGATGGATTTGCTCATCATCATCACTATTTTGATGACATAGATAAACAGAATAGGTCAAAACTTATCAAATACAGTTTAAGGAATGTCAATTCTAACCAGCTCTCCAGGATATTCTCAGACCTATCCTCCATAAAGACAAGTGCAATCCTCCACCACAAAAGTAAACCCACCCAGAAAATTTTGATCAAATTCCAACTTCCACAGTCGCAAAAGGATTGAAAATATCGACCAGACTGTCAAAAGGCTTATCAATATTCTCAATTAACGTGAATGGTTTAAATTGTCCTCTAAAGAGGCACAGGTTGGCTGACTGGATAAAAAAACTCAAGCCAGATACCTGCTGCATACAAGAATCGCATCTTACATTAAAAGACAAATATAGACTCAAGGTGAAGGGATGGTCATCTATACTCCAGGCAAATGGAAAGCAGAAAAAAACAGAAGTTGCAATCCTATTCACAGATGCAATAGGCTTTAAACCAACCAAAATAATGAAGGATAAGGATGGACACTTAATCTTTGTTAAAGGTAATACTCAATATGATGAGATTTCAAATATTAATATTTATGCACCCAACCAGAATGCACCTCTAACAGACATGAGCAACTTGATTTCCTCCAGTTCCATAGTAGTTGGAGATTTTAACACCCCTTTAGCAGTGCTGGTTAGATCCTCTAAAAAGAAGCTAAGCAAAGAAATTTCAGAGTTAAACTTAACCATTCACAATCTGGACGTAAGAGACATCTACAGAACATTTCATCCCAACAAACGTAAATACACAATCTTCTCATCAGCCCATGGAACATACTCCAAAATTGACCACATCCTAGGCCACAAATCTAACCTCAGCAAATTTTAAAAAATAGAAATTATTCCTTGCATCTTCTCACACCATCATGGAATAAAAGTTGAACTCAATAACAACAGGAACCTGCATAACCATACAAAAACATAGAAGTTAAACAACCTTCTGCTGAAGAATACATGGGTTATAGATGAGATTAAGAAGGAAATCACCAAATTTTTAGAATAAAACAACAATCAAGACACAAATTACCAGAACCTCTGGGATATTGCCAAGGCAGTCCTAAGAGGGAAATTTATAGCATTGCAACCCTTCCTCAACAAAACGGAAAGACAGGAAGTTAATAACTTAATGGGACATCTCAAGCAACTGGAGAAGGAAGAACACTCCAACCCCAAACCCAGAAGAAAAGAAATAACCAAAATCAGAGCAGAATTAAATGAAATTGAAAACAAAAGAATTATACAACAGATCAATAAATCCAAAAGTTGGTTCTTTGAAAAGATCAATAAGATAGATAAACCTTTGGCCAACCTAACCAGGAAAAAGAGAAAAACCACCAATTTCATCAATCAGAAATGATAACAATGAAATAAAAACAGACCCATAGATTTCAAAAAATCCTTAACAAATATTACAAGTAACTCTACTCTCAGAAATATGAAAATCTGAAAGAAATCGACCAACACCTGGAAGTATGCCACCTACCAAGACATAGCCAGAATGAAGTTGAAATGTTGAATAGGCCTATATTAAGTTCTGAAATAGCATCAACTATACAAAATCTCCCTAAAAAAGAAAAGCCAAGGACCAGATGGCTTCACATCAGAATTCTACCAAACCTTTAAAGAAGAACTAGTACCTATATTACTAAACATCTTCCAAAATATAGAAAAAGAAGGAATATTACTCAACACATTCTACAAAGCAAATGTCACCTTGATCCCCAAACCAGGGAAAGACCCAACAAGAAAAGAAAATTATAGACCAATATCA